>UELX01000120.1:0-127472 GCA_900480035.1 Eupelmus urozonus | reverse complement strand
TATAGTCTGCATATAAATTATATATAGCTCTTTGTATATAATTTCTATATAGTCTGCATAAAATTTTTTTACATGGGTTGGCTCTTTGCAGGTGCATAAATTAATGGCTCGCGGCTAAATTATAGAGATTCGCGTGCGTGTAACCGGTTCGTATAGGGCAGAAAAAAATCAATGTCCGGCGCGCAGCATCGGGCTATCGTCGTTAAAGCCATAAATAATAGGCGAGCGAGCCGAGCGCGCAAACTTCGATGCCGATTCGCGTGAGCGAGCGAATTTCTCGAGCTTTTCGACTCGAAGGCGCAGAGGAGAGAGGAGGGAAAAAAAATTCCTGCCTGCCTGGCTGCCCCGGGTAAATGACACCGCGCTATCTCCCCCACTTTTTCCTTCGGCCCGAGCATCAAGCGAGCACAAAGGAGAGAGAGAGAGAAAGAGAGAAATCGCATGGGGAAAGAGGAGAGACGAAAGACGGTCCCCCTCTTACACACAGACTGGCCAAGCCGCGTATAAAAATCAATAATATCTCACGCTTTCCGAGAACACAGAAATTTGATAGAAACGAGGCTGGAAGAGCGCGTGTGTACGATCAGAGGGAGAGAGAGAGAGAGCTGGAGAATGAGAGAGAAAGATGGCAACGTCCGATGTAATTAGTGAGGCGCTCGTCGCCGAGGCCGACAGTTTTCTTGGCGAATTCGCGCGAGGGCGAGACATATTTTTCTTCGGACGGCTGAGGGATGGCCGAGGGGATAAATTTTAGTGTGGCGTGGGCGAGATTCGCTCGTGGAAAGGGAAGTTTAAATGACGAGTATTTCGATGATGGACGGAAATAAGCTTTTCCAACAAAAATATTTGATTTTTTTTCTTTTATTTCTTTTTTTTTTTTAAGGGATGGATTAAATATTGCGAGGGTGCTGGTATTTTTGAATGATAACTTGCGGTAATAGGAAAATCGAAAGAAAAACGAGCCTGAAGTGACTTTTATAGGGCTAGCGTGACTACTCGTAATCGCGAGCTCTGATAGAACCATTATTTGAATATTTTGTACGAGTATCGTAATAGTGTTACCGAATTCATCATAATGATATAATCAGGGATAGATGAATCATTTTTTCACTAAAATTATACAAATCGAGGGTTCCGAGATACTGCCGTGTCTAACGAAAACAAAACGGGGCTATTTTTACAAATCGATTTTAAACAACCTCGCGCTCCAACTCAAACATTCCCATTTCCCTAGCCCACTTTCCAACAAAAATATCAATCATAACCATTCGCAATAACCGAAAGCCAGCGTCCATCGGAATCCCACAATTCACCCCAATCCCTCACCATCGCCACCCACGCCCCAGCTGAAAAGCCGAAATTAAAAATGCCGGGCTCATTCGTCGTCTCGAAGAGTCGTAATCGATCGAGGCCTCGCCACGTGACACTTTTCGTCAAGAGAGAGAGAGAAAAACCGCTCGAAACGCAGAAAGACGCTCGGCTATTTATTATATCGGCGTCGGCGCGCGCGCGCGAGGGTAGCTAAGGATCTCAAGCAGCGGCGAACTTAAGGAAGGTATATATCGAGCCGAGGACCCTCGCAAGCACGAGCATATATACGTATATATACTCGTGTAGACTAACAGCCCCCCGTTGGCTTTTCTCCTCCAGTGCCGCGACGGCTTTTCAAACTGGAAAACAAACTGACCGCGCGCGGCTGCGCGCGCAGCGCCTCGTTAGGAGCCGATTCTTTTCTTACCCCGGCGGGGGGTGGCTTTTCTTACGGCAGTTCCGCGTTGGGAGGTGAGCTCGGTGCTGAGCTCGCGTTCAAAAGTTTAATTTGTTATGATAGAGTCTTTGGTCGGGACGAAATTGTGGAAATTTTATTGCTATCAAATCCAAGTAATTTTCGTTAAAATAATAGTAGGACTCGGAGTCTATACAGACTCGATTCTCGCCTCGTAAATTTCCTCCACGCGCCGCTTTTCTCTCTGTCCTTCTCAAGTGCGCGGCTATTTCTCTCTCTCTCTCTCTCTCTCTCTCTCTCTTTCAGAAATAAAGCAGCCTCCGAGCGCAGAAGCACCTATACACAGAGCCAGTGCTCGCGTGTGCGCGCGACAAGGAAGTGGAGAGATCGCAATTATCAAGGTCTTTTCACTCTCCCTCTCTCACCAACTTAGAAATTTCATCTCTCGCAATAATTTCAGCAGGCCTCCCTCCGTCTTTTCCAGACTCCTGCCCCCCCACCCGTCCACGATAACTTGACAGGGGAGGAAAGTACGGCGATTCGGAAACAGAGCCACTGCCCCTTCCGGCTCTCTCGCTCGCTTGACGCGCTCTCGACCCCATGAAGACGTACGCTCGTTTTTATTGTTTTAAGGAGAAAGAGAGAGAGAGAGGGAGAAAGAGGAGAGAACAATGCCCAGCACTTTGTCGTCACCGCGGCGCCGCTTTCGACACGCTTTCCATTTTACGCGGCTGCTGGCCGTAAAACAGCGCGGTAATATTTGGAGACGCGGCCGACGATTAGACGACCCTATCGCCAACCCCTTTCCGTTTTTCGCCCCGTTTTTTTTTCTCGCCGCGGTTAATAGGCTGCGAACTCGCTGTAAAAATGTCGAAGTAAAAAATGGATTCGAAACGGGAATTGTAAAGGGCCGAAAAACGGGGTGAAAACGGCGAATTTATACCTCTTTCTCTCTCCAGAAAAGTAGAAAGCGCGCTTGTCCCGCAACCCTTTATTTATCCAGAGCCGAAGATCCGAGATCGAAAGGGGAGAGAAATTGAAAGGCGAGGCGCGCGCTCCCCCCTTTCGCCGAAAGGCGGATTTCACCCCAAAATTTTTCAGCTGCGTCCTGCTCGCGCGCGACTCGCCGGATTTACACAATATTTTGGAAATCCCTTATTATACAAGCGCGCTTTGTCGTCACCGCGACAGATGGGCACGAGCCCGCGCGCGCGCGCGCAGCCACTCGGAGAAAAGGAAATTGGAAATCTCGTAAAAACGAGAGAGAGAAAGAGCACACAATTCGTGAAATTAGCCGCTCGTGCGGAAGGGTAAACGGATTTGTCCTTTTCTGCCCTTTTTTTCGTCAATATTTTTTTTTTGCCCTTTTGTACGCTCTTTTTGAGCGACAGGAGCTACTGGGGTCGTGGCACACGCGTACGCGCTTTAAAACTGGCGTAAAAATGCTCGATTTGCGCGAAAGAGAGAGAGAGAGAGAGAGAGAAAACTGAATGAAGTTCCGCGTGGGGTGAGGAATAAATAAACAGATGGATACTAGGGTGTAATCGAATTCGGAGGTGTTTCGGTCATTTGTCAGCAAAGGGGACAATAAGGCGACGCCGAGGAGAAAAAACGTAGTTTTCAGTTTTTAAATGAAATTCTTTTATCGTTTTTTTTTTTTTTTATTGCGTTTTGTCGTCGTTTAGAGTCGTATATAGCACGTGGATATAAGCAAGCGTTGGGAGGTGTGCTAGGGCCGCGCAGCAATGCGTCGAGAAAAGCATTGCCAAAACCACAAAGTTCCTATTAAGACGTATGATATCGTAGTTCCGTACCTATATTTATATACAATATATGCTCCTGTGTATTATAATTTTGCAGTTTTTTTTTATAGTTATGTCACACGCTGATGGATCTCTACGTGGCGCGCGACGAGTTTATTATTTTATTGACTTTGCGAGCTAGAGGTAGAGAGAGAGCCACACTATTGAAATGACACAATACAAAGAGTTATAACAAAAACCGGACCAAAGTTCAGTGTTTGTACAATAAATGACGAATTATTAAAGCGCATCGTGTAGGTGTAATGAAAAAATGCCGTGATTCGTGCGCACAAGTGACCGTGAGAAAGAAAAAAGATAGAGAGAGGCACAAAGTATTGAGGTAGTTGAGATGTTTTCTATGATAGAGGAGTAGCGCGGTCGCTAAGTATATTGGGAGATTTATTAGTAAGTGACGTATTTTATGTAAGAAGTGTACATTGTAAGAAGCACAAATCAAAATTAGCCGTAAGTAAAGGAAACAGAGATAAGAAATATTATGTAAAACAAAAATTTAAAGAGGAGGAAGTACGTACCGGAGGGTTTACGTAAGACAAAATAATATTTATGATAATTATATAGTTATTGAATTTAACTATTTAAGTAGAAATTTTGCGATATTATTGAGAAGGAGATGATATACACGACAACAAAATTCATGAAAATGATGAAAGATTAACTGGAGCGCGTACGATTCAGGGTCATTTTAAATGTAAAATTTCGCTAGCGCGCAGAAATAACCGTACGCGAATCTCCGCGTACGCCCATAATTAAACATATATTTATAACAAGAAGTTGGTTTAAAATAAAAAAATAAAAAATAAAAAATTCACAAAGTGAATAACCTAAGTACAACGGTATGAAGACAGGAGATGTCTGAAACAAAAAAGATACAATGTCGATAGCGAGTTAACGTTTAAGTCTTAGTCGTATTTATATTATATTGATGAAAACTTGAATACGTAAATGACGCTCGTGTAAATGTACATATACCAAAGGACGGGTCAAAAATAATAAAGATAACATATACTTTTACTGATGTTACGTGCAATCTCAGAATCACAAATTTCAAACTTTATGCGATCGCGATTTGTACCAGCAGAATCTTTTTTTAACAATGAATAATAATAAATAATTCGATTTTACCGCGTCGACTTTCGAGATAAATTTTATTCCATATACCGAACAACACATTCATGGACGGCATAAAAAGTACATATTGAAGTAAAATTTTTTCAAAGACATGCGATATATAACGAGGGAAGACTTTTTTCGTACAAGCGATTTAAACTACGTGGCCAAAGCGAATTAAAACTATAAATGCACGAAGATTATTGTAACGAGAAAGAAAGAGAATCGAATGTTCCTATTAAAATGCTTTCAAACATAACGGATATTCTTACGTATATTATTATTAAGATTTAACGATGAATGTTGAGTAAACAAATGGAAAAAAATAACACGATGCTCGATTATACTTAAGTGTTTATTTCTGATATTTTAAGAAGCGAGATTGCGACTTCTGTATGCGAGTGCATCTGTGCGTTATTATTATTTGAAGAAAAAATAATGGAAAAAATAAGATATGAATTGATAGATCAGATGAATCTGGAGCAAGTGCAATCAGCGATTTAACATTGATTAAAATGGGTCATTACCGCATAACTAAATTCCTTTATACAAGCTAACTTTAACCTATGATATTTCAAATCCAAGTTTAATTAATTCATACCTTTATTTCAAATCCTAGTTTAATTTCATCAAATAGAATTGAGATAATAAAGATGCTAGTAAGTTTGGTATTTAAAAAAAATGAGAGATAGGACTTAAGGTAACGGAAAATCAAAATCTTGAGAATCAAAATTAATTGATAAGTATAATTAATTAAGGCTCTTATAATTGTCGATAATTATATTGTTTGTTGGCGTGAAGCGAGCGCGCACGCGCGATTTTATTCTAATAACTGGAGAAGATGAGTAAAACTACCGTCAAAGCTTCTATTTCAAACACGCACCGTCGCCCCCGTGTTGTAATATTCTCTTTGGTATAATTATGTTGTTGAAAAAAAAAATTAAGAAAAAATGTCTTCAACGCTTGCGAATGACTATTATCATTATTATTATGTCTTTGCGGGAGAATTTCGCGCCGGCCGTTGTGTATTGTAACAAAAAAAAAACTAACGCCGTCGTCGTCGAGCTCTACAGAAAAATTTGTGAGTGGGCTCGAGGCGCGCGTGCGTGAAAGCATTTGTATGATGAAGATCTATAACTGACAAAGAGAAATAAAGTGATAATATTGAAGATGTGTTTTCTTATTCATTTATTATTATTTAGTTTTTATGGAAAATATCTCTTTCTTTTTAATTTTGATACTTTTTGTATGTAAATGCTTTAACATTTTATTTTTTTTAATTATTTTTCAACAGATTAATAATAAATTACCAAGTTATTCTGAAAAAAATGGCACCACCGTTATATTAATTATTTTTTTTTTCAGGAAAAATAATACAACAAATGTTTTATAGCAAATTCAACGTCACGCCTAAAATTATGACTTCTAGTTGCCTGTGTAACGCCTTCGTAACTTTTAATCAGAACTCTTCAATAAAAAAAATGTCATATTTCTATAGCTTTTTAAATATTCTGCAATGACGTCATAATTAATATAATTTACAAGTCACTATATTTATCTTTATCTAGAAAAAAATCTAAAAGCTTCTAAGGCAAATCTACTACAAAATGTCGGTTTAACTAAACCAGCTCATAAAATCCAAATTCCTGAACTTTAAAAAAATCCCAAAACTGCCAATAATCCAAGCGCAAACATTTACGTGCTTTAATCCAGCAGTTTAGGAATTAAAATAACTTTCTGTGGTTTCCCCAGTCCAAGTAAAATACTAAAAGTATAACAGATTCAAACCATAAACGGATTAAAATAAAAGAAATTTTTACAAACTACTACTATTTGGTGATATTAGTTAGTTTTGAATACATTTTTGTTATTTATTTATATAAAACTAATAATAAAAATCATAAAAAGGGTAAGTCCATTCCTGATTTATGTTCAAAGGTTTTACAAAATCTCGTTTGTTTTAATAGTTTGCAGCTAGAAAAAAAAGTATATCTTAAAATTACATGTGTATTAATCATTTTTACCCTCATCACTTTAAACTTATTTTTGGCACTATCTAAAACTCTGTTTCCTGTATCTTCCTTTATCGTTCGTAGAATTCCTTTACGCACTAATCAGCCAAGCACCTGTAAATATAGCACATGCAAATACGATTGATTTCTGAAAATAAAAAAAAAAATATTATCTTACTTCACAATGAGCGCTGAAAACTTCGATCCTGTTCTTGTTTGTTATCTCAGCTTCATTAGTTAACAACATTACAATACGTTTCTCTTTGGAAAAATTATCTCCGAAGGCTGCAAACGTGAGAGGAGAAACATATGATTTTCTACTACATTCGTTATATTCAGCAGAAAATTTTCAAATTTTTCACTACTACCTGCAATGAAGTATCTTTGATGCGTCAATCAGATTCTAGCGGCTTTCTAATTATGAAATGATAACACAGTAATATTTCAAAATCTACGATCTTTATATGTATATTACAATTGTAGAAAATGTTAGACTTGCAATTAAGCAAAAAAGGTAAGAAAATGATAAATGTTTTTGATAAAACGCTTCCGTTCCGCTTTCCGAACTTCTGTTCCTTTACAAAAAATAATGTTCAAATTGACCGTGATTTCGTATCTGGAATAAGAATGTTATGCATTACTAATGTAGCAGGATAATTAATTTTAACAGTTAACTGTACGAAATCTCGGTCAACTTGAACGATTTATTCGTAAGAGTTTATAAAAGACGAAAAAAATTAATAATTTTCAAATAACGTGCAATTATTATCAAAAAAATTAATATTTCATGATAAAATTTCAGCTTATGTATTATGTAACAAGTAACTTTCTGTTAACTTTCTGAAATATTCTAATCCACCTCCTTCAAACTGTGTATCCTGCGCTTATTTAATCACCATCTTATCAGCTCTTCAAATACCCGGTAAACACAAAGTGCATTTCACGAGAGAATTAAAGAAAACTGGATGTACTTACATGATAACAAACGCGATTTTACGAGAGCATTATTTTATCTATGATTTCATCGAACTCATTCTATTGGCATGACTAATACGATATGTATGCAAAAATGCTTGTACTGATAGTACATTCTGAGATTCCGTGATAAACATTCACGTTGATTGTAGACAAACGAAAATCTGTAAAACACCAAGTTCTGTAAGGATCAGATAAACGTGGATGAGTTTTTATTTCAGGCTTTGCTCGAACAATGTCTTATCAAAATTGTAAGTTGACACAAAGAATAATGCTTATGTAAGTTTTGTATTTTTTATTAGCAAACAAGGCACTGGCGGCTCTTTGTTCTAAGTCTCGCAATATATAAAATTCATCACGTACGAACAACTTGGCAGAATTCATGTTAATTTTCATTGTACTCTATTGTTTGCCTTGACTTAGTGGTGTTTACTCTAATTTTCAGCTTGCTCGCAGAAAATTGCTGATCCCTAAAATTATTAATCTCGAGTAGCTTAACAGCTGATACTATTACCAGATTATACAAGGAAACAATAAGCAAAGATAATTCCATCCTTAGCAAAACAATTTAGTGGTGCTCTTTGTGATTCGACTCTGTGATTTACAATTTCTTTAGTGCTAGAAAGATTCGTGTCATCCGCTTCTTCGAAAAAGGCTCTTCTAAGAAAAAAACTTAAGTTTTAATCGAAATAGGAAACCTTGTCTGCGTAATTAAAAATAGTTAGATCAAGGAAAATGTAAATAAAAATTAGTCGCAACTACAATAACGTACGCATTAGAGCATCAAATTGTTAGCAGATTAATATCGTTTGAGGAAAAGTTCAAAATTAGGGATAAGTATGACAATCGTAGTTTTATCATTAAGATTAAAATGCAGATACTAATTACATCGTACAAAATGTTAATATTCTTATTAAAATGTCTGCTTACAATTGATTATACTTTATAACAATGAACTGATGACACACCTTTTCATTGCAAACTCTATTAAATGTGATAAATGTTGATTTATATTTAAATTTTCCCAAAAATGGAATAGTCTATGGAAAAAAAAAAAAAAAAAAAAGTGATCTCATTAAAATTGTAAATAAGCCGAAAGGTTTTGCTTAATTTTTAAACTTGTAAAATGCATCTCAAAATTTAGTTATTTCTTAAAAATAATTGTAATTAAATAATTTTGCATAACTCTGGCATTATCGGTTTCTTAAACCTTGAGCTTAAGATTGATAACATTAAAAATGTTATATCATTATATCTGATACAATAAATCAATGAAAATAAACCCCCAACCTTCATCTTTTTCCACCATTTCAAGTACGCAAAATTAGCTCCCGGTAAAGCCTCATCCTTTAATACAAAGCGCTCCATTAATTTTCTATCTAATCGCCAATCTCTCTCTCTCTATTTTAATCCGTCCTCCTATTATTAGACGCAATTGCGCCGCTCTCCTCGAGCGAAATTCCAGCTAAACCCATCAGTTGCAACGCAAAAGAGTCACGCTCGCGAAAAGGTCGATGCATCACGCGTCCGTGCACGAGCGAAATAATGAAAAATGCGCCATATAGTAGTGACGCGAGCGAGCGACAATAAAAATCTCTCAGCGGCAATTGCCGCGCGCATCTTTTACAACTATACGGCGGGAGGGTTTAGCGCCGGCTTCGAATTGATTCGGGACGAGACGACGCGATCGTAAAACCAGTTATCTGGCCGTATTCACACGGATAATTGACGTCAACATGAGCGCAGTTGTAGGCAGATCGAAAAATAATGGAAGACTCATGGAATGTGTAGCAGGAAAGCTTTGTGGACAAGACGAGCTGGAAGTTCTAGAATTTCTTTGACTTTGCAAAAAAATTGCTGATTTTGTATTTGCGCAAAATGTTAATTAAATTATATCAATATTTTGATAGTATTCTAACAAAGTATTAGTAATGTAAAGAAATATTGCATCAATATCATGATGATATGCCTTGGCAAAACATTTTGAAAAACAATGGAAACTCTTAATTGTGGAATTTTTTTATGGATTTATTGCATAGCAAATTGTTTTTTATTTTTGGATTGCAGGGGGTAATTTTATGATCTATTTGACAAATGAAAATAAAACATGTTTACATAATAACTTTGATGTTTACGATATCCATTATGATGAATATTACGTGAAATAAATCACATCGACAGAAGAAATTTATTGAACTTTAAACAACACTGATTAGATTGTTCAGATCGCTGAACTAGATGTTACAACCTTTGTAGATAAAGATTGTCAACATCTTCGTAATCTATCTAATCAAACTGTTAGAGTACATTTTTTTCACCCGTCATTGTCCATCTTCTTGTTAATTAATTTATATTATGCTTTTTAAATTTACTTATTAATCAGTGATAAACATTTACAAATAATACAATTTTTAACTACTGACATATTTTCTAGTAATAAAATAAATAATTTCTCAATAAAAAAAAGTTTCTGAGCACAAGAATTACTTATTAAATATTATCAGTATCAATAATTTGCAAAGATAATTGGAAAGGTCAAGCCGTTAGCTCGACATTGCAACTGCTTTCAATTTTTTTTTACTCGCCTGCCGCTAAACAAGCAAGTTAACAATATCGCATAGCTGTTTGGGGCCTCTGCAAGAATTTAACTATGTAAGTATACAAGGATTCATTTGTATAACTAATCAGACATCCATACCTACGCGTTATCATCGCAACGATAAGTCAGTCCGATCTCACAACCGATTTCAACGTAAAATTCAAAATAGACGAACTTTTCCACTTGGCGACGTTTTACATCCTCTTAATCGTTTAAAGGCCCGATCAACCTTCCATACCTTCGGGCTTCAATTTCACCTTTCGCGCGCGACAACAAGATAATCGGCCAGATTAAGATCGTCGAATCCTTGGCGCGAATGAAAACGGGGATCGAGAATTTGCTCTATTTTCGCCGAGATAATGTAAATATTTGGCATTCCTCGCTCTGATCGGCGAGATCGGCTTTCGATTCACGTGTTAACGTGCTCACCTTCCTTCTGACGTTTTCGTGTTTATAATGTCGCGCGGCAGAGGCTCGCGTCTAACTACAGTTTCAGTTGGCTCGCGCGCGCTGTATTTATCGCAAATTACTGTCAGAGCGTTTCGCGGGCTCTCGATCGTACCGAAAATGTAGTCTAATTAGTTTGTTGTTTTATAGCGTTCAGTTCTTCGCGCTTTTCTGATCGTTTGAAAAATTAGAGCTGCTTTTTTTTAAAGTTCAAATTCCAATAATTGGTAAAAGTTTGTGGAACATTAGTGATTATTTTGGTTGTAATTTTAATAAGCTCGGCGCCCTCTCTTCTTAAAACATCAAAATGCTTATATTCAAATTACAATAAATCAAAGCTAGTTCTCGAAAGTACACGAAACATAACAAGACATGCAGTGCACCGCCTCGTTCGGAGAAGTCATATCAGCCAGCCGGGAACGAAGCCATCTCTCGCCCAAACAAAACGATCCCGAACGTCGGCGATGCTGAAAACAAATCGCCACGATCCAGCCTCCCACGACGAAACTGAAGCAGCGTCAGCGCGGCTACATCGATGAAGACATCGATACGCGTCAAGAGGTGAGTACTCGCATCGCATAAACAATCGACAGCCGCCTCCTTCACCTGATTCCGCGTAAAGTCGCGGCAGGCACGCGACATTAGGCACATATTCAAGGACTGACTCGGCCGCGCTCTTTTTCCTTATCGGCCAGGCGCGCTTAGAATTTTTATCGCCCGCGAGGGGACTTCCCTCTGCGCGGGAGCTAAACCTGGTGTAAGCCGACACTTGAAAATCCCGAGGGGCTGGCGAGAAAGCGAGAGCCGACGCTCGGGCTAAGCGCGGCTCGGATTGCAGTGACGCAGGTGGGATATGTCGTGGAATTGCGAAAATCGCCGGTTGCCCGAGCTGCTGGAAGGATTCGGGGATTTTTTTATGGAGGATGGGAGGTTGGCTTTGATGATTATTGGGAGATGAATGGTGATTCTGGGATTTTTTGTTTTGTTTTTTCAATCTAGGCTGTATATATGTAAGTGATGTTGGAATTCTTTTTTGATGAGTGCCGACAATTCCAGATTGTGTTACTGACATTTTTCACATGTAAACAGAAAAATTTAGTGACTCATTTTCTGTAGGTTTGTCGAATATCATCTTGGATAGTTTGAATAATAATGTATTTGTCGCACGCGTTTCAGTTCCTTGAGAATAAAAAATAATACATATTTTTTCAACGATGTTAAATATAAATTTTTGTGCCACATGAAATCATAATTTACTTTATACAAGAAATTAAGTATAAATAACCTTAACCCGAATAAATATGTTTATATTACGATTGATAAAAGTATTGAATTTAATATTTATCCATTCATTTATTTAGCATATTTACGTATAATTATGGTAAAGATTGTAAATTTTATTATTGTTGTCATTTAAATTTATTAATTCATTAGAAAATTATTTTCAAAATTAAAATATATAAATAAAATACACGAATAAACTGACAAAAAATTTAAGGGATTACATGATATAGACCAAATTTGATAAAGAGAGAAAGAAAAACTATAATTAGTTATTAAAAACACTACCAACATTATTCAAATCTATTCAAGGTAGACGAGTCATCTGATATACATTCAATAAAAATAATTTTTTCATCAGAAAACATCAGAGTACTTAGTTAAAAATTTCAGTCACGTAACAATTTTTACTTTCTTGACCATTTTTACCGTGCTAATTACTTTTGATTTACATAAGATAATATTTCACTCTTTGACAGTAATACGTAGTAAAAAATCTTTGTCATTTCATTAGCATTCTTACAAAGTATTAAACATGGAAAAGATAATATTGTGTAAAAGGTACAGCTCTACGATTTCCAGGACAATAAGATACTCAACCCAGATCGTGGGATTTACCTGACGCGCTCAGATAAATACTGTGGTTTCTCTGAATTATAACCGCTTGTCTTTTACATGCAATGAGTATGATACCTTTGGTTAAAGATTACTGCGCTGACCTTAGAACTTGCTTTTCATTTATTCTTGGTGTCAAAGAGAAATCTTTCAAAAGTGGCAAAACTTTGTATTTGTATAGAGCTCTTCATAAATTTTGTCATTGAACCTACGAAGACCCTAATAAAGAAGAAAAAAGACTTTTAAACAGAATGACAGACAGACAGAGAGCTGAGAGAAAGATATAAATAGAGAGGAAAAGAGGGGAGCGAAAGGTGCAAAAGAAACACACAGCTGTAAGGGAAAGATCCAAGGGCGGGCTTCCACGGTAATTACCGACAGGTACCTGTAACACCCAAGGCGTCAGGCTAGACCCTAGCAGAAGAAAATCTAAACCCGAGACATCCCTTTTCGACTTGGAAACATCTGCCCCTGTGCTCAGACCTAGCAGTACGGAAACATCGATCCGACGGTCTGTATCGGTCCGCGCTTCGCTCTTCCCTGTTACATACACCAAATCTTCGCCAACCTGCGTCAAACCATCCATCGCTAATCGCCATTACCGGTCTTCATTAGCACCAACTCTCGTGACGCGCGCTGTTAAAAATCCGCAATTTCCACGTTTCCTCCCGCTCCGAGTCTCGCGCACTCCATATCTAAAAAAAACCTCTCGCACGCGTCTGCCCTAGCGGCGAGCGATTGTGCGATTCGTCGTGCCGATCCGATACCGATCTAAATCACCTACGCGCATCGCGCTCCTTGCTTGCGCTGGCCAGTCGCTTGCGGACCCTCGACGCTAAAAAAAAAATCCCCTCTAATCAGAGCCGTGCATCTCCGGTTGCGGTCCCCGCCAGCGGCCGCAGCGATATATAAGAAAAGCCGCGGCCGCTCGCGGAGCCTTAGTGTCCAGTCGGTGCACCCACGCGCGCACGCTTACCTGTGTGTCCAGTGCGACTCGCGCGCATCGCAAGGAGCACGCGCATTTTTTTCAAAGTACATCCGTTAAATCGGAAAAATGTCGCGCAAAGCGACGCCGTTGCCGCTGGGGATCTCGGTGAGATAACAGGCCAGCGGCGCCTGTACTATATAGTGCGTATAGACATTAGTGGTGCGTTCGTGTGTGTCAGTGTTGAAAGAGAGAGAAAGAGAGCCGCTGATATAGAGAGCGGCTGCACGTGTGCGCGGGGCCAATCTTTGCGCGCGGCACGCACACAGACGACGGATAACTAAACGAGCCGCCGAGCCGCTCTCCTCATCAGTCAAGTGCGTTCGCCTGAGCCGAACGGTCCAACGCTCGATACCGAAAGCTCATCGCTCCGATTTTTCTGCTGCACGATTTGTGCGCGACGAAAGAAAGAACTTTTGTTCTTTCATAGCGAGAAGGATTTTTGATAGTTTCGAAGAGAGCTGACTTTTTTTTTGTTGTGTGTCCCGAGGTAACGCGGATACTCACCACAGGAACGAACCTTGTCCGTTTCTTTAGCATTTTTGAAACCGTCGACGTAGACGGTTTTCGTAAGAGAAACAACCGAGATCGAAACTTTGGGCCGCGGAGTTGACGTCCGGCCTTTGAGACTGCGATAAGCTTTGGTTACTAAGCTGGACAAAGCCTCCGACTCTAAGCTGGGTACGCTGGCGCAGGCTCACCCAAATGTGTCTCCTCTGTAAGTATTTCGTTTTTTCTTTCATTTTTTTTCTTTTTCGACGATTGCATTTTTCCAGAGGTGAGTCGAGATAGCCGCGTGACTCCGATCTGGGATTTCGTACGCGCAAAGTTGCGTAAACGCGTGCCGATTTATTGTTGTGGAAAATCAAACTGTTGCGTCTCATTGCTTTGAGAAATTTTTTTTCTTTTAGTTTATTTTTGGCCGCGCAAGGGGAGCACGTTGGTACTTGTTGTGGGGATTTCCCGGTTACTCACCCTAGCTTCTGCTGTATAGGGATTTTCGAGCTGATGGATTTTTGTGAATTTTGGTGACTAAGTTATGTAGTAATTTTTTGAATATAAATGTTTTTTATAAAAAGAATGCTAATTTACTGAATTGTAGCATTGGTTAGGATTTAAAAACTGAATTTTAACAATGCGTGTAATCAGTGAAATAGCGATTAGGAATGAAGCTTTATATGTGTTTTAGTCTCAGAATTTTTTAGATAAAATATTTGAATAGCAACAAAACAACAATGTATTTAAACGTTATACTTTCAATATAAAATAATTCTAGACTTTCAGAATCTTCATTAAAAAATTACTATATTACTTACTTAAACTATATTGAAACACAAGATATTATTTTTACATGACTAGAAGATTGAAGTTATTTACGCCCTATTTTCTATTTTTCTTCGCAAGGTCATTATGTTTTCTTAAAATAGCTCCAAAATAAATTTGTACACTCATGCAATGAAATACGTATTTGGAAATAAAGCGAGTTTTGATGAAGTGAAATACTTTACTTATATTTTATACAGTATAACTGGAAAGATATTAGCTACCGTAAAAATAATATCTCAAAGTATCAGAATTATATCTGTAGATTTTTAATGTTCAATGTGAAACTGTGTATTGATCGAAAATTGATAAATATTTATCTAAATAAGTATAAGTCTGCTTTATTTATTAAATTAATTTCCTAAGACGAGATAATATCTTTAGTTGAAGTAATTAAGGTGATACGCGATTATATAATCAATATTTAATTAAAGTATTAAAAATAGTAAATACTCCTTAAGAAAATTGATAGATGTCGTGATAAAGTAAAGACGTATTTAGGTGTAAATAGATGAATTATGTGGTACATTCAAAATTAAAATATTCTTTATTAGAATGTGAAAATTTGGTACCGATTCCATACACTTTACTGATTCATTGAAACTAAACAAATAAGTAATTACAAAAATATCAATTTAACATTTGTAATATTAAATAACTGAATATAAAATGTCATTAATACATTTAATATTTATAATACTAATAATAATTACGCTAAAATTATTTATGTTCAAAAATCTTTAATGAATCATCAAAGTCAAATATCTGACAAATCTTAGCGAATACAATATTGAATTTACCTTCGACTTTCATAAATGATATAAAACCTTGAGGGATGATTTACGTCAAAACAAGTAAATTTTTTTATTAGAAACCATTTATTTCTGGTATTGACTCGCATCACACAAAGCATTTTATAAAAAGGAGGCAAAAAAATGTAATCGATAATAATAAAAATGGTTTATTTATAAGCGTTTTCTCTATACTTTTGTCAATCTTAAACTCTGGAATGTTACGATAGTATAAAAAAATAAATGTCACGAAAAAAAAAATTAAACGCTTGAAATGTGTCCAGAAATAGCATTATCAGCAATACAAAATTCACAATAAGAAAATAGTGGATTAGGCAGCCGATAAAAAGTAATTTTTTGCTTTCACAATCGATAACGTAAGCTACATTGTTCCAATTTACTTTTATCGCCTTACAACTACTTAATAGTCACAAAAAAGACAAGATATTAAACTCATCCACCAATTTACATACTTTCTTATCCAACCAAGTGCTTCTCATTCACTCAACATCTCGTCAATTAAACGCCACTAATCTCCAGCTGCTACATCATAAAAAAAATAAGCGAAAGCATCAACATGCAGCCGAGTACACGAAGCGCTTTTTCTCACGAGGCCAAAAGGTGCTTCATCAAACGTACAGCTTAAAATTGAAAAGCGACATGCCTCGCCGCAGTATCACGACAGATAAATCGTGGCGCGTAACCGTTAAACTTTAAAGGAACCGCAAGAGCCGTTGTGTAACGCTCGAATTGTCGTCGCTCTCTTTGCATAATAGACCGATACGCTGGCTGATTGGTTTACGGTAACTTTTTCCTAACAGCGCGTTTTTGATTTATCTTTTTTTATCATCGGCGCCCGTATAAATTGAGAAATACGCGGCATGTCTCGCCTTTCAAGTTCGCGCTCGTTCGTTAGAACGTATTTTCCTTTGATTGAAGAAAAATGAAGGAAGCGATCAAGATTCTCGAAATCGCGGCAGATTATCGCGATTACGTTATCAGAAGAATTTTTCTTCCCAGGTAAAAGAAGGCATTGACGTCAATGGTGGAAGGTGGCTTTGGGAAATTATTAAAAATAATGCGCAGACACGACAATGAGCAAATATGATTGTTGTCTGCAATCTGCTGTATCGCGGTTATTACCGAGGTATTAAGATTCCGAGATCGTTTCGCGAGCACGGAATGAGCATTCAGCTGGATCCTGTTTTGCGTGCTGCCAGATCTTGCGAAATTGGATTTAGATGGTGACTAATTGGATGATGAGTCAAATTAAAACACCGGATTATTTGTTTTTAATTATTTGAGTGTATAAACTTTTTTCATAATTTTCCTTGTAAACATTCGAAATTAATACGGTGCGATGATTATTGATTTTGTTTAATTGTTAATTCGTGCATATTTTCTTTTTCAATATTTTTCGTTTTTGCAATGACATCATCTTTTGCGTTTTGCGTATCAGTGCTCTACTTTTCTTTTGCATTTTTGATTATAAAAATGGATTTTTCCCATTCATGCTCTTGGTTATTCAGGTCATTTTTTTTTTCTTTAATTATTTTCCTCTGAAATGATTTTTCTTGTATGTAAATATAATATAAACGAGTTTTTTATAATATAAAATAAATTTGTAATGCTCATTGCTGCTTCATTTAAAAAACTCTATCTTCATTAAATATTTTATAATGACGCAGTAAACTTCACATTCTCTTCGTATCTTGAAAAATAATTGAAACCTTGATAAAGTCCAATCTTTACAACAAGAAAAATCAGTTAAACAATTACTTTAAGATAATCATTTCAAATTAAAAACTTTAAAACATTTGACAAACAATCAACTTTAATTAATATATCCGTAATAAAAAAAATATAAGTATTTCTTTGGAGACCCTCTTAAAAATCAAACCTAAACATCCAGCCTCCACCCATCAACCTATCACAAATGCAAATTTCGCGTCACTCAAATCATCACCCAAATCTCCTCTCATAAACAAAACAAGTCCCATCGCACTCCGCATGCAAATCAGAGCCGAATCGAGCTGCATCGCGTACATCCACGTATATTGCTCCAAAGCATCGGCGACATTCGCATCAGAGCGACATTTGCGCGCGCGACACACGCGAGACTTTTATGTAATGCCGACGCGGCGGCTATTGTATACTAGAGCGGCACGCGACTCTTTTGCGGCCGGCGGCTCTCACAATGCCAAGAAAAACGCCCACCTTTGAAAAAAAAACGCCCACCGGCCCAAGACGGTTTTTCGGCCCGCCAGGTGCCGGAAGAAAAGAAAAGTGTGTCACTGCGGGCGGACTTTTGAGCGTGGGCGGGAGAGCTAATTTTGAAAATTTTCGTTCTGGGTTAACGTACATGCGCGGACTTTCTTTTGCAATTTCTGCGACGAAAGAAAGAGACTTGACGGTTGAACTTGTATATTCAGTAGTTTTTGGAGTTTTTGTTTGGCTTGACGGTGAGAACGCTGCATTTTTTACGAATAATGCAGGCCGATTTGTGTAACAAGCGAGCTGCAGTTTGAAAAATGTATGTTGACGTAAATTTAAAGTAGCATTTTAACATATGAATTTAGTAGGAGAAGTAGCTAGTAGCACGTAAGTCTGGAAGATTTACGGTGCACGGACACGTGGCTGATAACGTTTCTAGTTTTAACGAGAAACTTAATTATTGGCACGTATCAAAGTTGTCGCGACCGGTGGGATTCTAATAAAACATTATTTGTATTATGCCTTGTCGAGTAATTAGGAACACGGCGCTCAATGAAATGAAGTATTTTATCTATCTTTAAGGTTTTTAATGCACTGTCATCTTTTGCAAGTATTAAAATAATAAATTGATCGATTAATCTATGAGTTTTACATCAAATTAACAAAGTAGCTGATCTCGATGATCAAGAATATGTTATTGTCTTTAGGAAAAACCTGTGACATTTATGTTTCACAATTTGGATTTATCGCTGAGGACTCATTCATTTAGAAGCAGTTGAAACAATTAAAAGTAATTTGACCTTCGTGAAAGCAATGGGAAAGTTGAGGAAGCTTCGGTTAATGCGGCACAATATGGCACAATAGATACATTTCAAATTTTTTAGTTATTTTTTACCTAAACACTGCAATAGATATCTTTAATTATTCATTACTTTTAATGACTTACAAATTTATTTTGCATTTTTGTTTTATTTATAAGTATTTAAAGTTATTCGCGTAAGAAAACTTTAAAGAAGATTTACAGTCTGAACTTGTACAATTCTTTAAGTAAATCAACGAATAATGAAAAAATTACAATCTTATCCATAGAATAAATTAAGACTAGTTTAAACAATAAATATTTAAGTATATTACAAAAAGCTACAAAAATATTGGTTTGAAAATTACTGAAATTTTCAAACAACAATAACGACCGCGGTTCGTGTTTTACAAAAGTGTTTCGTGCGCTTGAAAAAGCAACTTAAAATATCATTATATTTGACGTCAGAGGCAAAAAAAACATGTAAAGTATGCATAATTGAATGTCGGGCCCAGCTCAATTACCCTATCCATTTAATTATCGCATTCAAATTAACTCTCCTTACAAATATAAGAAATAACTTTATTTTTCATTCACGAAGTAAAAAAAAAATTATGCCAATCGTTTCAGCAATCAAAAAAAAACCTGCTCACACCCATCCCTCCTGAAAAAATTAAAATCCACGAAGAAATGAAAGTATGAAATGAGCAAGGCAAAACGGCACGTGCCAGTTCTCGGGTTTAATCTCCCACACTCGGCTGATAATCGTAGTGCGCGACTTGGCGAAAAAAGAGCATATCGCTCGGAGCGCTGCGATTTCACGTGCGCTGCAGCGTCAAAGTGTCGAGTTTCGCGGTGATTATGTATATATGTGCACAAAGGATCCTACGACCCCGCGCGTGCGCTTCTACAGAAAGAGATAGTATAGAGAGCGCCGCCAAGAATTGACGCACGCGCGCACCGTGCGAATCTTCCTTATTTGGAGGGATAAGACACGACGGGATCGGATTTTCGAGCACTCGAGGTTTAAGTGGAAGTTGATATGATTAATTAAGGACATGGGAGGGCTGATGGTTTGGGGAAAGGCTGATGAGGCGTGGATTGGGATTGAAATTTTCAAGTGTAATAGACTAATTGAAGTTATAGGTGCGCTCGATTTTCTTCAGACAAATTTCTTTTATATCTCTTTTATACAAACTTTGGAATAATAATGTCATTTTTAATTTTCTATTTTCGCACTATTTAATATATTATACCAAACGTTACCTGCATAATACTAGTATTTTTAGTTCGCTGTATTTAAACATACCATCGTCCCGTTCATTCCTAAAATAAAATAAATTAATCACTATCATAGTACAGAGCTGAAGCACGTTAATACATTCTTCAATCCTACAACTAAAAGAAATCGATAAGCCAAGTTGAAAATAACTCGGTTCGATACCGATATATTTTCATTCAGCGCGTGACTTAAAAGTTTCGCGCCAAATACGCGCGTCGCCGCGAAACTTCAATATTTGACATTCTCGCGACTTCCTCCTTCTAAAATTCGTAGTCGTCGCCTTCTTCTTCCTCGCGTGTCTCGATGCATGCGTTTCAGCTCCCTCGGCTCGCCTCTTCATTATTGACATTAAGAAGCCCGAAGGACCGACAATAGAGCAAATTATTAACGGCCGTTACTTTGCAGTTCTTGCAGACTAAAGCTGACAGAAATCGGACCATCGGACCAGACGCTGCCGCAGGTCGATCCTGCACTCGACTTCCTGCGGGTCCCAGGAGACCGCATCTCACGGCACCAGCGCACACGGT
Source organism: Eupelmus urozonus (assembly GCA_900480035.1). Classification (NCBI taxonomy): domain Eukaryota; kingdom Metazoa; phylum Arthropoda; class Insecta; order Hymenoptera; family Eupelmidae; genus Eupelmus; species Eupelmus urozonus. The sequence continues at coordinate 106,966 of UELX01000120.1, read as the reverse complement.
AAGCATCTCCGCAAAAACAATACTATATTTTATCGGAAAAAAAAGTTTTTTTTCTAGTCTAAAATTATGTATGAATATCCTCGCGATAACAAAGGAATTCCGAGTCACGAACTCTACTTAAGTAAACTCGTGATTCACGCAGGCGGTTTTTCATTTTCTTCTGTATCGCTGCGGCGCGTAACGCCGAGCTTTTTCTCTCCTTAGCGCGGAAAACTGTCTCCCTCCGTACTTTAAGCCAGTCGCAGGCTGGCCAGCGATCCGCGACTCGCGCTTTGCAATATATCGGCGCGCTTCTAGTCTCGAAGCAACCGCGAGCATTGCGCAACGCGGCCAGGACAATGCGCCGGCCATTTTCCCGCTAACTATCCAAATTATATTCGAAATATCTAAAATTGTCGTCTCTGATCTGTCGGGGTTGGCAGGCATGGTCGTGTATCCAGGCTTGGCGAGCGAACCGAGCGAGCTGCGTCAGGAGTCCCACGACGTTATCAGCGGCAAGGACTCGAGCGAGTACCAGCAGCAGCCGAGTATGTCGCCCGGCAAGGACAGCATCGTGCTCAGCCTGAGCGACATGGAGTCAGGCAAGCAGCAGCAGCAGCAGCAGCAGCAGCAGGCGCCCGTGGCGGAAAAGACGAAACTGGACTTACCCACTGCCGACACGCTGCACGCCGCGGAGCCGGCTTTGGTGAAGAAGATCGCAGGTAAGGAAGGGAGCGGTTTTGTTCGACCGAGGGCTGGAGGGGTGGCTGGAGTTTATCGATTTTTAAGGGGGATGATGCTGGCTGGTTAGGTTTGATGGGTGGACGGTGAGCTCCGGGGCGATGGGAAAGAGCATTTTTAGGAGAGAGAGAGAGGACGAGTCAGGGATTGCGTGGAGCGTGTGGGTTTGTTAAAAGTGGACTGCAGTTTGCTGGGTGATCGATGGGGACTAATTGCTTTCGGATACGTAAATTGGACGGGGGCTCGTTAGGCGCGAGTCGATAACTGCGGACGAGGAATTGATGGTTTTGTCATTGGTTGAAAGTGGGGATAGAACTTCGTTTTTTTGTTTGATTTAAAGGCCGTTTCGTTACTAATTTAGTAGGGTAAGTCCGGTAAATATGCTATTGAGGGTATAATACTGATTCGTAACGGCTTCAACGTATTTATTGCGTTTTATGATCTATAATTTATTTAATTTAAAATGATTTAAAATTATCAACTAGTCAACGTAATTTATTAATGGAATCACACTAAGTAAAGTAAATTTAACGAAGAAAAGAAAATTCTGATTATTGAGAAAAAGAAAACATTTTATACCGAAACAAAATCTACTTGATATAAATGACGGCACTATCATCTACTTCATATAAAACTCCTTTTAGGAAAAAGGGCTTCTCTTATTAAACAGCAAAACCTTTTTCTTGAAATTATATTTTAATTTCGTCATAAAATGATATACTATTACAGTAAATTAAAATTTTCTAGCAAACGCGAATCACTTTAAAATAGTACTTTTTATTTCATTAGTTTTAATCAATAAAATTTCACTTTGAAAGTAACTGATTTTATTCTTACACCAAATAAATTTCTATTAGGACATAAATCTAGATTGTTTTCCACTCACATAAAATGGATTGTATACTTGCAGATAGTATCTTTTCTGTCATTACAAATTATAAACAACCAATATATCAACCGTATTAGTAGCATATTCACCTGATTACCCTACGATATTATTATTAAAAGTGTTCCGGAAATCACTTGCAAAAAACAGATAACAATTTTTCGAAGTATTTTGTCGAGAACCACTTGTAAAAAAATCGTGATTGATCTTGCGAATTATTGAATCTCAATATCTCAGTACTTCAAATTTTTTTTAGATACAAAAATTTCCTCACTTTCACAATAACTTCCAAGCTTGCTCAAAACTTCTCCACACATTACTCTCATGCACATTTTATCTCTAGTTACCGTTTCTTTTCTTTTATTGATAACATTGATACCACTGCAACTTGCATAAGTCAGCAATGTGCAGCGGAATAAACTGTTTTTTGCTGTACTAAAAGAAAGGAAAAAACTGTAAATCAAGATCAATCAGCAAAAAAGAGTCGTAGTTTAATATAATGAAAATTGAAAATAGATTCTATTGTTTCGTACGATTTACCTTGACTAATACATCGATTTTAATAATATTGACTGAATATTCCAATAATATTGATAACAATTATTGTTAAAATTTATTTTTAAATTCAAAACAAATGTAACGATTTTAACAGAAAATCGTTCAAAATATTGACCTTTTGTCCATATCTTTACCAAAACTCACAAACTTGCAAAAACACAAATAAAGCGCGAATAAATATTCGTTCATCACCTGAAGCCGAACACCTCTCACTCTCCATCATTGTTTCAAAAACTCCGCGCTCTCGTCAAGATATGAAAACAAGCATAATTTTTCAATGAATAATTAATCAAACTTATCTCGCCTCCAGCGCTAAAGAAAAATTAAGATTTCTCCGTCCCAAGAAACTCGGCGCAGCTCTTTGCGAAAGGCGTACACATCACCCTCGTTAGCTAATCAAGTAATTTTCCGCTTACACTCGGCTCTACAAACTCTCCACACTTGGCGTATCATCGGAAAATTCGGGACTCGCTAATTAGCGCTCAACCTGTAAATAAATCAAATTCCCGAGTCAATCTTTGTCTCCTCCGAGGCGTGAAATGAAGGCATTGTTCACGCCAAGGATGACACTCGGCTCGTCTCGAGTGCGTCTTAATCGATCTCGCCCGCCGCGGAAAAAAACAGTCGGCAGATAACGCAGGCAACATCTGCCGATGGTTGCCGTATGCGCAAAGCCGATCCACGTGCGCGCAAGTATAATTGGAGGCGTTTCAGTGCGCTCGATCGAGCGATGCGACTTTGATCGGCGCCGGGGCGCCTCGCTGGACCTTGACGGATGCAGCGCGACGCGATGCAAATGGATTATAGGTGATTGGTTAGCCGAGCGTCGGATTGATTTGGTTTTGAAAAATTGTCTGTTAAGCGTTGGCCGGGATTGATAAGATACGTGCTAATTGTTTTCTTGTTTTGGACGTAATTATAGGATGGGGAGATAAAATAATGCGCTTGTGCTAATCTTGAAGAATACAGTTTGTCGGAACGATGCGCCGGGGAGCGCTGGAAAGTTTTTAGATTGATTTTAGACGCGCAAGGCTTTTTTTATTAAGGACAGCGCAGGTTCGAGAAGCGAGTTTTACGTCTGACCTGGAACACTAGTTTTCACTTATGATTTGATGAGTTTAATAACAGGTCGTAAAAGTAAGACGGGTGACTTCTTAAATTGCTTGATTAAGGAGAGTAGAACAAAAGAGTGTCTTGTTTTACAAGAATTTTATCTCACGTTGATAAGCCACAATACCGGCCAAGTTTAATTCAACAATATAAAGTCGATTAATAGGACGGATAATCGAGTCCAGCTGTACAAGCAATTTAGCCGTTCTATTAAAGTTCGTACTTTGTGCCGAAGTCTATTTACGTTGCGCTATATTCGCACAGTTGAACAATTGATTTTCTTTCTAATGAAAATTAATTAATAAATAATTACAATAATAGCGATGGTTCATCGTGAATTATATACGTATGTTGGATAATTTGACGGATGTTGGAATTGGCTCGCTTATTGTATACAAATACGTATGCCTTGATAGAAAAATAATAGATTATTTTTACAGCTTTTTTATTTCGTTAGTTTGCTTAACGCGTTTCAATTACTTTACGTAACTAGATAAAAAAACGTCATGGGAGTTAACTTTTTAAAGCCATTATATTTCCGTCGGACTTCCCTTCATAAAAACCTTTTACGCGCGCTCTATTGCTCCATAAAATAACACTCAAACAATAATAACATTAAAACCTTCACAGGATTAAAACTCTCGCATTATAAAACTTCGCAACATCAAAAAAAAGCGCCAACTCCCACAACTTTCAAACGAAGCCTGCTCTATAACTCTCCATCGCATCACCAAACCAATTAAACTCCAGCGCCCCCGTCAAAACCCCCAACTCCCCAAACACCTAAAACTAAAACAAAATGAAAAACCTTCACAGCTGGCCTTAAATCTCACCGGCTGAACGAGAAGGACTCAAACATTAAATGCCCGGACATCGGCTCACTCTCGAGCGGCAGCTCGATCGTGACCATCTGCTCGGTCACGAACTCAGAACCAGAACCGGAGCACCCAAGCGGCGGCGGCGACGGCGGAGAAAGTCCACCCGAGAAGAAGAAGAAGAAGAAGTCGAGGCTGATCACCGACGAGACCTGGTACCACACGGGACTTCAGATCTCGGTTCCGTTCTTCATCGCGGGCATCGGCACCATCGGAGCCGGCCTCGTGCTCGCCAGGGTCAAGGTGAGAGAGCGCGACTGTTATGTATACCTTGTAGTGTCAACGCACGCGCGCGCAGCTGCCGTTATCTGATGGATCGAGTGTGGCTTTGATTAAGAGGCTTAATTGCGCTCGGTTTTCCTCGGTTTTTTTTTTGTGAGTGCCGCGCTGATTTATACCGCGTCCGAAATTGCAGGTGCATTCCTGCGCTTGTAAAGATAGGAGAATGTGGGTCAGCGAGGCGCGATATGAATCTGAGTGATTCACTTGACGGCGGCTGTTAATTAGACTTCCATACTGCGAGGGATGTGTAATTGGAGTGATTACGCGGCGATTAAGGCGTCTAAGCAGGAGGATTTCCGAGGCGCAAACGCGGGGGAAACGTTTTCCGCTTTTTGCGCTTTTAAAGGCACTTTAGCCGCCGAAACGAGCTCGCTTTCGCGCGACTCTCGCTTTTAATTACTGGACCCTAGCGAGCCCAAGGACGCGATACTTATGAAGTAATGCCGTTTACAAGTTGAAATAACTTTCTTGAATCGTTCTAAATTGATTGCGAAGCGTTTCTCAGACTTGGTACTCGTAAATTAGAAATAACAATTCTGGAAACAATTATAACCGATTACAGAAATCTATGCCTACATCACTCCAATTATATTAATTTACAAAACAAACCAGATATCCCAAGTTTTAATCAAATATTACTATAACTGTACCCCATCGATTTGCCCAGGACTGGCCAGTCTTCGAGGAGGTCTCGCAAATCTTCATTCTCGTACCTGCCCTGCTGGGTCTCAAGGGCAACCTGGACATGTGCCTGGCATCGCGCCTCAGCACCCAAGCTAATCTCGGCAACATGAAGAGCTTCCGCGAGATCGTCAAAATGATAATCGGTAACATAGCTCTGGTACAAGTGCAAGCCATAGTCGCGGCGATGCTGGTCGCGCTTTTCGCCACCGCAGTGGGCGCGATTATGGACGGCAAATTTTCCTGGGAGTACTCGCTGCTGCTGATGACCTCGAGCATCTGCACGGCGACCAGTTCCTGCTTCATTTTAGGTGAGTTTAATAGCTTTTTTTCCTTTCTTTTTCTGGATAATCGGTAAAAATTTCACTTGCTCTTGACATGCTTCTTGGAATTCTGGATTATTCCAGAACTTTAATCGTGATCATTCATGCATGCTGTCATAAAAGAATAGATAGATGTTCTGCTATCGTTTTCTACGAAATCAAGGCCTATAAATTTTGCGCTGATAAGAAAATTTGACAAATTCGAAAAATCGATCAAAATAATTTGAAAAAGTGATTGCTTAATCTGCATTTCAGTAGGAAACATTTAACTTTAATTTATTAACATTACAAAGAATTCTATCTTGTATGCTTCTTAGAAGTTATGTAACTAAATACACAAAATGGTATTTACTCTTCTGTCTGCAAAAAACCTTATTTTTTAGATGGAAATGTGCAAATAACATGTTCATTAACGATTGATGTCGAAATCTCGATAAACGATGATATTTTAATTTAATTGTCTAATGTTTTCCACGTCGCTAATACAATGGAAATTGGCTCTCGATATTAAAAAATCAATTCATACGAATGACTCTTAAAAGCAATCCCCGCAAAAAACCACCATAATGTCACATAAAAAAACATGCATTTCATCTTAATTTCAGACTTCGCCATGATCGCGGTAATCATGGGCGCGCATCACATGAAAATGAATCCGGACAACCTGGCCACGCCGCTGGCGGCGTCAATCGGCGACGTTGTCTCCATCAGTGTATTATCAGCCATAGCATCGCAGCTCTTTTTGCACCTAGAAAACGAAATCTGGATCCTCTATACTATAATTGTCATATTTTTGATACTATTGCCAATTTGGATCTGTATCGTGCTGAAGAACAAGTACACGAGGAATGTGCTGACATCGGGCTGGACCCCGGTCATCAGTGCACTCTTCATTAGCGGGTAAGTTCACTTTTGATTTCTGTTTTTTAAAATTGATAGATCGTTTTTATCTTGGAGAAATAAGTTTTGTTTTTGTTTACACATTATTTTTAGGAAATGCTAAATCATGAATTCTATTACTAGAAAATTAAAATCATAAAGCATCTGGAATCGCTTTATAAAATCAACTTGATTTTATCTCTGTTAAGCCGAGTAATCCAGTTGGTCGTTTTAATACGCTTAATTTAATTAAAAGATACCTACGCGTGATTAAACTTTTGACCGATAATATATATTTTTAGATTTGCACATGCAAAAATATAGAATAACTTAATTTTTAATATCTTTAAAATACAACTTCCTACCACTACTGCAGCGTTTACAAGATATATAGCTCAAAATGTAAATTACTTATAAATAAGATTATACTGCGGTTTACAGAAGCTTTTGCGTACTTAGATAATTTTTTCTGGTTACATCATTAAATTAAGTTATTTTCCCCTGCACTTTAAAACGCAAATAAGCTTTTGCATAATCTTTTCCGTCTTAAAGTACTTTTAAGTAAAACTTCCATTAGTAAAATAAAAATAATAATAAACTAATTTTCCACAGTCTCGGTGGTCTGATCCTCGACCAAGCGGTGGACAGGCTGAAGGGCTTCGTCATCTTCCAGCCCATCATCAACGGCATAGGCGGCAACCTAGTATCGGTCCAGGCCTCTAGAATCTCGACGATGCTGCACCAATCGACGCTCATCGGCATCCTGCCCCCTTGGACGAAGACCTGGGTCTCGCCTTGTACGGCGCTTTTCCACGGAGGTAAGATTCCAGTTTTAATCGAACATTTGTCAAAACAAGGAATCTTCCAAGATCCATTATCATGTCTTGGCGCGAAGAATCGCACGTTCAACTTGTCAGCTGAAATCAATAACTCTCTAATCTATACATCATATACACTCGAAAGATAAACAAATTGTTGTCTCGAATTTTTCAGAGCCATCTGCTAATACGGCGAGGCTGCTCATCGCCATGTCGATCCCGGGTCATGTGGCATTCTCCTTCGCCGCCGATTACATCCAGTGGGGTCGCTCAACGATACATATTTACTTTGTGTTATCTTATTTGACTGTGGCCGTCCTACAGGTATGTGCAAGCCGATCGCTACTCAAGCTCCTCAAGCGATATCAATCGCTGACGTAGGAAAAAATTTTTAGACCTGCTGCTTACGCTCATTAATAGAGATAAGCTTTGTCACAGAATTTTCCGCGTCTTTTGCCAATTCTTTGTCTTCCTTCTTTTTTTCATACGTGTGTACTTTGTGACGATTCGCGCCGTGTTCATCGATAATTTTAAATGATTATCTCCGGGAGGTCTCCGGCGATTTTTGGAAGTGATTTGCTTTTTGATGATGGAGGGACAGTAATGAATTATTTGATGTCGGTGACTTTAATCTTTCCTTCGTTAAGAATTCCGTCTAGAAAATTAATAATGCGATTAGAATTTTTATTTATCTTATAAAATTTAAAAATAGATCAACACAAGCTTAAATTTCTAAATCTTATCTTTTCCTACAAATACAAATATTTTCAATTCTCATCAGATCTTTTAATTGTGTTATTCGTCTTACAGGTGATGCTGCTGCTGTACGTCGCCCACATAATGATCCACGTCATGTGGAAGTACAAAATTGACCCCGACAACTCGGCAATCCCCTACCTGACCGCTCTAGGTGATCTGTCTGGCTCCCTGCTCCTCGCTGCAGCCTTCATCTTCCTCCGCGAGATCAATCATGAGTACGTCAGCTAAATCCATCGCCAGCTTAACTCATGATTCATTAAAAAAAAAAAAAAATACTCCATACGAAGTATATAAAACTAAACCAGTATACGGGCCAGGTGCAGCCGCGACCGCGTCTTTCTTTTTGTGAATCACGGGGTTGCGAAATCGCGCTCTGTTTGTCGTACGATGCGCGGCGAATCTGGAAGTATCAACAAACGCTAATTGAGTCATCTCTGTGATAAAGCCGAAAACCGCCTGGCCTTCAGACGTCTACTACGTATATTGAAAAACGACAAGTAGTACAAAACCCAGATAAAAAAAAGACAGTTGATAACGTGAACGAACTGATCGTCACGCGTCAATTGTCTTTATGTATGTCTTCCGGTTTTTTTTTTTTTTTTTTTTTTTGCCGGCTTTCAAGAGAAAACCGATTTGTTATGCATACGTGAAAGCGAAACTGTTCCTCGTATTTTTAAATACATGTAAATTGTAATGGAACAGACGGTACGACGTTTTAAATCTTTTTTACGGTTTTAGCTGCAGATTTTTTTAGGAAATTTTTACTGTACATTTTAACAAGATTGTGTTATAGCATTATTTTAATCCTTTGACTCCTATGTTTAAACGCACTCAATGTACTTGTTAATTTTTACTTTTTCACGCTGAATAGAATAATACTAAATATAATAATAATAGATGTAAATAATTAAATGGATTTGTTCAAATATCAGTAAAAATATTTGACATCACCATAATGTAGATATAGAGCCCGTTCGTCAGGTCGGAGTCAAAGGGTTAATTTAAACCAATAATCACTAACCAGTAGCCCGCAAAGAACAGTGTCATTAACGCAATTAAATCTAGTAAACGAACGATTAATCAAAACTTCTTATAAGCGAAGAGAAATGAAAGCATCTACATGCAGCAGTCGTGTGCGCTTATAGTCATAATCTTCTACAGTTACCTTTTTAACCTTTGCAATAATACTTTGTCATCTATGTCGAGAAGTGTTACGTAAAAAAAAGTGCGGCTTCTCGCTGTCGGCTCGTTTTAAACAGCGCGCATTCATATGCGCTATTTGAAAAAAAAAAGGCAAGTAATAGTTGTGATGTCGTGAAAATGTTCAGCGTGCATGTATATTATAATAGTTTATATACGTACGTGTATATCTAGTTCGCCGTTGTGACAAAAGCTGTTAAAGCGGCTGCATAACCGAAAGAAAGAAAGAGTGGGTAAAAAAATTAGCATTGATATTTAGTAATTTAAAGGAAATTTGCATTTTGTAAATAAGAAAAAAAGAAACAGGCTGAGATAGCGGATAATTTAAAAAAAAAAAGGAAAAAACGGCCAGCGAGCTAACATGTAAACGGATTGAAAGTTCGAGGCCTTTTTAAAATTATTATGCAATGTATTGTTGTACCGTTTCAGATCGATCGTTGCGCTCACCTTAACTGGAACGTAATATGTTTTATGCTAAACAAATTATTGTGCTTGTGAACTTTAGATTGTTTGGATTATGATGTCGAATAGAAATATTAAGGCCTGATAAGCTTTGTGCATAATAATAATTGTTATAACAAATTTTTATCATAATTATTATTATTATTATTATTCGTTGTCTTTGTTGTAAGTAAATGCTAATTCAAATGTAGTATTTCAATACTGTGGATAACTTACACGTATATTTTTTAAATAGAAGTTATTTCGCAGTAGCAAAAAGTTCGAATATATTAATATCATTCAAAGATAGATGTTAGCTAAAAGTTATAATAATCTGATTAAATATATGCCTATATATTTATAATAGAAATATACCAAAAAAAGAAAGCAATCTTTGTTACTACTTGATTAATTTGCTCAAGCGATCGATAGCGAAATATCTAGCCAGCACGTATATCTCCGAAATTGTATAAACCTGCAGCACCATATATAGCCAAACGCGACAACAGAAAAGCGCGTAGACCAGTATTATAGTTAACTTGTAAACTTTACCTAGAGAAGAAGCTCGTTACAATAATTTACCAATAGCAACTGGAGAAACTCGTTTAACCAAATAGCGCGATGCATAGTTTGTAACCCTTATACAATAAAAAAAAAATCCAAAACTCTTAAATCTCGCATCTATTATTTGACCAAACAGCCTAACCCCAGCAGCGTCCCCTTAAACCTCTTAAATCCCGATGTTGGCCCAGACAGGCCCGGAACGAGTTATTATACACAAGCACTCGAGTCCATATTTTCAACGCATCCGTTGGAAGGAAAAAAAGCCCCCGCGGGGAGTGCTTTAGATTTCGTCATCGGCCGAGAGGAGGATGCCGTAGATGTGCGCCGCTTATCCGCGGGGTAGCGCGTCGCACACGTAACGGCTAGTGGGATACCGAAAGGAGAGGCCCTAACGAAGTTAGCGGGAGAGGCGAGGCGCTGGCCAATGTCGGGTTTCCGCGGCAGAACGGCCGCTGCTTCTGCCGATGAAATATGTGTCAGTGCCGCTATGGTGAGTTTATTGTTTTCGGGGCTGCGTGGAAGGGTCAGGTGGAAAGTTGCTGAGTGTGGGGTGGCTGTGGGGTTGGAGGGATTTTTGGGTGTGCGGTGGGTAGAAATGGGTATAGTGATGTGTTGGATTGTGTAGAGAAGTTGGGAAAGAGTAGAGTTTAGAAATACTGAGATACTGTTTTTCATTTTTCGTTCAGTTGGGTAAACGAAAATTGTAGTGGTAAATGTTGAGTGATTTTTGTCTACTTTTTTTAATGAAATACTTTTTAAAGTTTAGATCCAAGTGTTAAAAAAATTAAATTGTCTTGTAAGAAAAGTAATGTAGTGATATAAATTTTAATATTAGAACTTTTTATGCATAAAAATTTAATGCGAATTATTTATAATTACTGATATGTAATAAAATTGTTGATTTGCAATCTATCAATACGTGATGATAATAAATCATAAATTAAGAAGAAAATATCTTATTTTCAGAAACTAGTTTTCTTTTCTTCTCAAGAAAAGTTAATTATTGATTCTTTAAACCACTTAACTCGGCAGAGAAAAGTTTGAACTTTGAGAACTAATAACTTGGCAATGACATGATTGAGTTCAATCTAATAAGACCTCCTATGATTCTTACATCTGTTATTTCATTTTCATGCCTTTGAACTTACTTCTAATTAGTTCATTTCATTAGCCATTAAATTTATCTTCTTTTTTAAACTGTAAAAAAAAAGTCATTAGCATCTATTATTAACATTACAACTAAATATAATCTCAATTTTCTTTGAAAAAAAAATTACAGAACAAACGCGAATTTATTTTCTCTTAAAGAAATATAAACCAATCTAAGCAACCCTAACAACCGAAAAACAATTCCATCCAGACCACTTCCATAAAAAACACACGCACAAGAACAATCGAAATCTCACCCCCGAAAAACATTCGCAGTAATCCTGCTGGCCGTCAGTCTACTGAGCTACTGCAGCCATGCCGAGATCGTCCGCAACGAGGACATCTGCGGACCCCACAACGGCAGGCGACTCTACCTCGAGCTAGGCGAGCAAGGTATCCTTCGCGCCGACAATGTCAGCCTCGTGAAGAATTCGCCGCGCCAGGATACGGCCAGGCCCTACACCACCAACAGCAGTCATGACCAGTGCAGCCTCGAGCTCGTCACCTGTCCCTCTTGTGTCATTACTCTCACCTTCAAGAGTATTAATCTGCTGCATCATTGCGGCGATGGGGGCATGACTATAGACAGTCCTTGCAGGTGGGTATAGTGGAGGCTGAATGGTTCGATTTTTGGAGAGAGTTTTTTTATTTACTTATTTTGATTGATTATAAAATTTGATGAAACATGAGAATTTTCTTGAAATTGTTTTGTAAAGTTCGTAACTGAATAAAGTTTTGTTGCAGACTGTCGGTTTCGCTGACATTAAATTACAGAGTGATCGATCATTGGAACAAAATTGAAATACTTTTAAAATAAAATATTTTATATATCATTTCTGAATTAAATTTCATAAAGTTAAAACAAGCAAGTACGTAATCCTCTTGAAAGTCGTTTTTACAAATCTTACTCAAATAATCGAAAAAGTTCTTTGAAAAGTTTTAATGAAACCTCCGAACGAGCTTAGTAAGACGCTAAATTAAAAAGAATATTATCCATAAGTAATTCGATTCCTTAATGCTTCTTCTACATCGGAGGATTATCCGCGAGCCCGGGAGCAACTTTAGATATTGATATTCCGAAGTAATTAAAGCGAAAGCATTCCCGTAAATGCTGACATATTTAAGCGGATTGGGATTTCATTTCAGCCAACTCGGCAGAGTTTCACGTCATTAATAAAAGGTCCCAAACTTTCATCGCAAAAATTTATCCTTCCCGATACTGCCGCACATGAAATATTCGCACGACGCCAGCTGTCGATATATAAATCAAGCCCATCAATAAAACATAATAATAAAACATAATAAACGCGTAAGCCTTTCCCCAATAAATAAGAAAAATCACAGTATATATTGGCTTATCAATAAACTCGAATCTCCGCATCTCTCATCCATAATTTCCATTTTAATTAAACCCCGCAGGTGCGACTACGTATGGATATCGGAGCCCCCGTACGAGGATGTATCCGGCACGCCGTTCTGCGGTCATTACGCCCCGATCACCTATCGCTCCAACACTCGCACCCTCTCGATAGCTCTGCTCTACAGCCAGTCGCACAAACACGCCTTCACGATCGAATACACCGCGGAAAGTAAATACGAAAGCTCGATGCGTCGAGCATCAATTCTAATATTGCGATAGCGGATTAATTTTCGATTGCCCCTTCCCTGTCTGTCTTGAATCTAGGAAATCGGCTGATACTGAAGGGCTCGAGCGCGGCCAACGAAATGTCCAAGTCGATGAATAATACCGGCGGTGGAATCCTGACCTCGCCGTTCTTTCCGGCGCGTTATCCCCGTGATTTGGGAATGGAGTACATTATTATGTGCCCGAGCGAGGCTACGTCCTGTAGGGTGAGGATACTCTTCAGCGACTTTCAGCTGGCTGCTGTATCGATAATGGAGGTAAAGTAGATTTGATTAATCGTAAAATGTGTGTGAGTGGAGGTTTTAGTTTTGTGGAGTTTAGAATGGTAATAATAGCAATGAGATTTTGTTAGCGCACTGGAATATTACTAGGGTTTGATTGATCAGATAAAATAAGCTATGTGCATTTTTAGAAGAGTTATAGATAGGTAGTAGGATTCCAGAGAACATTTTAAAGAAGCGCAACGATTATTCTATAAGGTAAATAAATCTATAAAAAGCCATAAACACGGAAAAGTTTGTAGCAAGATAATAATGATTGATCATCATCATGGAATAGAACAATAGATACATATTTTATCTCACCCACTGTTTGTCATTGAAGATTGACCATGCGATTAAAATCTCATTATTGATCAGGATTCCTTTGTTGATTAGATTTTTAAATTATCGAATTTTTATTTAATCAATTCGAAAGATTCTTTATGTACATTTATTAACAATGATCAATCAGTTTTTTGATGCAATCTAATTCAAGATTCAAATTTCACTATAAGATATCAAATATTACGTATTGGTGTATTCAGTCTCAATGCATAAATCTGATAAACTTTAAATTAGATTTACAATTATTATACGAAAAAAAAAAACAGCACGCGCTGACCAAAATACATTAATCCTAAATCGCTCTTATTCGAGCAAAAACCGAACCGATCCCTAAACCCACCATTTTACCCGACAGTTCTACGACTGGAACGGCCAGCGCCTGGACGTGAGCAGCGGAGCCCGTTTTCGACCACCCATCATCGTATCATCCGGTCCATCTTTGCTCATTCGTTTCTACGCCAACGGCGGCACTGGTCTAGGTTACAAAGCCTTTTACTCATTTGTCCCGGTTCACCTGTATGATAAGCACGCTCACCCCATAACCGACTGTGGCGGCTACGTGGAGAATCTGGGCGGAGCCATAACCATGATGGATATGGTTGGCGAGGGTGTTAAGACCTACGATTGCGTCTGGCTGATCAGGCCGCCCAAGAACTTCCTGCACATGAAGACCCACATGTACCTCAAGGTCATCACCTTTGCGGAAATGGGTAATTAGTGCTTGTTTTTCACTGATGTTCGTGGGTTATTATAGAGTTAAAGGTTACTCAATTTATTAGAGTGGTTTTTAACACTTATTAATAGGATTAACAAAATAGTATAAATTATAATTAAAACCAATTATTGATTATCTTGTATCAATAAGCAATTCCAGTATATAAGAAAAGAAAAGTTTTTTAAAAGTACCATCATTGTTTAATTCGAAAAACACTATAGACTTCAATACATATACGCGTTAAAAAAAGACTATATGTAGAAAGCTACTTTATCTTATAATACGATTCGACACATTTTCCGCATTCAGAGGTTTCCCACTAACAAAGATAAATCCCTGTTTCCGGCCTGACAGCGGGCAACACCGAGCTGATTGTCAAACAAGGCCCGACGTCGGCCCTAATGCCGCTGGAGGTGCTGCGACACCCGGTAAGTCAGTTACAGCCGCCGAGATTAAGGGAGCACATAGCCCCGGTAACAAGTGGATTTCACGTCAGCCTGCGGGGTAGCTTCGGTCCGAACTCGAGGCTGGCTATCGCCTATGCGGCCTTTAGTTACATGGGTAAGAGGCGCGATTTTCTGTTTAATCAGCCGAGCTTCAGACTCACTTTTTCATCAAATTCACTTTTTGATAATTGTTGGCATTTTTTTATGCTTTTAGATTGTTTTGCGGGCTCGGATTTTCTCTGCCAGAATCACAGATGCATTTCGAGCCAATTGAACTGCGATGGATTCGATCACTGCGGCGATAACAGCGATGAGCCCTCGACTTGTTTGCACGGTATTGATTTTTCATTAATATACATACTTAGATGAGTTATGAATAGTGAAATAGAAAGCTTAGTTAAATTTTATAGAATTTCGTTATTTATTAAATGGTTTTAAAATTGCTTCAAGAAATTAAAAAAAATATATGTTTACGAAATCATCTTAAAATGTTAATCGTGTATTATATATATTTTAAAATAACAGATTGGGACGATGGAATGCAAGACCGAAAATGGCAGCAGAACAAAGCAAACTACTATTTCCCGAAAATCGATCGTTATCCTGATCTAAAGACGGCAACGCTCGTCTTTGTAGCTAGCAGCCTTGGCCTCATCGTTCTTATATCCGCACTAATTGTACTGCTGTACCGAGTTGGCGCAAGGGCAAGGCAACAACGCGAATTACAATCGCGACTGAGGACCATCAGCGAGCTTCTAGGTACGGTATCGAATCTTTCGACAAGTTATTAACAAAAATCTTTGCCTCTAACAAATAAACACATCACTACATGTACAACTTACCCAACAGAAATAATAGACGCTACATATAACGTACGCGTAAGTACAGCTATTTGTAAAATATTCCATCGATTCTTCTTTTTTCTTACATTTTTCCTAAAATTTCAAATCATGCAGTAAAGCTATTACTTCTCTCTGTTGGAATTTCGTTATGCTCCCGAGATTTTCCGTCCAAGCCCTCCCGATGTGTTATTTGCGCTATTGTTGTTGTGTTGGCATATTCAGCTGCAGTTCTCAACCTTGCAGACGGAGCGCGAATCGACGAGATCTCGGTGGCTGACGACCCGCCCGTCTACGAAGCGCCGCCTAATTACGACGAGGTGATCAAGCTCGGCATGGAGGATGTAGAAAACGCGAGCTCAGCCAGCAGCACTCGCAGAAAGAAGCGACGCGTGCCGAGGGATAGTCGCTTCAGCAGAAGCATAGCGTCCAGCCAGTGCTCGTAATTTATATTATGTTTTTTATATTTTTCTTGAGGTTGATTTAGTACTTTTAATAGTTTTAAAATTAGACTAGTAAAATGTGAATTTTCAGGTGATAATATTGCTGTTACAATGTTATATTAAATTTATGACAAAAGTTCGACAGCTCAATGATTTAAGCTTTTATTTAACAAGTTTAATGAATTTTTCCATTTAAAAAACATAATATTTTTAAAATAAACATTTCATATGACTGTATATTTCAATGCTATATATTGTAACAATACAGTCAAGATATTGTTATTTTATCATTGTGTTAAATTAAATCAATATTGGTTCAATATCATAAAATTTAATTAATAAGTATTTATTAAATGAAATAATAAGAATAATACACTTTGCTGATGAATTCTTCATAACTTAATTAAATTTAGAGTCTTTCGAAACTGGTACTTTCGCACATTTGTTACTATCTTAACCATATTTTTTTTAAATTGTTTTACTGCGAATACTAACTTTAATAGTGTCGCATAGTGATATCATAGTTTCATATTTCTTCTGAATATATTAAGCTAAACTTAACGTAAATTTTCGTAATACTTACTGTTGGAATTTTACTAAAATATTGAACTTTCTTATTAACACAACTGCTATTCGCTCAATAAGTAAACTTCTTGTTACTAAATTTTATACTAACAATTTTTTGAATCAAGCTTACTTTTTATTTGTACGCAATAATAATTAATAATTCTCTGATTCTGAATCAAAAAGATTGAAATTTTATTGTTAACTATAATTTTACAACTTTTCCTCTCCAGCTGCGACATGGAAGGACAGCTGACTCTAAACATATACGAGGACGGCACATCAAGCGGGAATCGCAGCAGCAGCCAACCGTGCTCGATTTTGACTCCGCCGAATTCCGAGGAACACTCGGTACCAGAAAGTCCGCCACCACCATACGTCACGCCACCCGGTACTGTGCCGCGAAACCTCAATTATTCCCTCGTCACGGGTCTCCCAGGTCCCAGTACGTATACTTTTACCCGTTCTGCTATTGTTCTCCTTTAAGAAAGCTTTAAAAGTTTGTGGAAAAAGTATAATCGAGCGCCAATGTTTTATTCAAATATCGCTTTCTGTCTTTTTGCTAACTTTTATCTGCAGTTACTACTGATTGTGGAATAAGTGATGATATTATTATTTAAATTCAATTCTTATGAACTTTTGTATTGTACCTTACAAACGGATGGTTTAATTAAGATATCAAGAATTCTTTAGTACTTCAAAATTTACTTAGCTTTATTTAGTAGCATATACAAATTATATATAAAATATTAATTGAATAAATTATGCACTCATTCAACTTATAAATATACATACGTAAGTCAAAATTAATACAATTACAGGTGGATCGTCGAGCGCCCTAACGTCAGCACGCAGCGATAACGAGGCCGAGTCCCCAGAGGGCGCTTCCGGCAGTACGGAACCATCCAAAATTCGTCTCTGCCAGGGGGCGTGCAAAACTGCCCAGGCGCGTCGCACTTGGCTACGCAACAGCGACTCCTTCTCCCAATCTCTGCCGACATCCCGAGCCACATCTAGGTCACCCACCGGTCAGCGAGCAAGCCCCACAGATGAAGCAGGCGCCTCTTCGTCTTCAAGCACCGAAGCAACAACAGCAGCAGCAGCAGCAGCAGCAGCAGCAGACGAGGACGCAACCCTCGGTGCGTATCTGCGCGCCCCCACCTCAACCTGTCCGTCACCGTCGACGATCCCCGCTCAAGCGGCAATCTCAACTTCTGGCTTACCACAGCTGACGAAATCGAGCGCTGCCTCAACATGCACGAGTGCCGAGTGCGCAGCAAGGTGCGTCGATACTCCAGGGAGACGCGAGGACGACGAGGCCTGCCGGCCGGAGGTGGCGCTCGCATCGGCTGGGCCCCAGCAGCCCGAGGAGGAGGAGGAAGACGAGGAGGAGGAGGAAGACGCTGAGCAAGCGGAACGCAGGCCCATTTTCAGCTGCTCTTGCGAGGGCGCCTGCGGCTGCGCCAGCAATAATGGCGCTCTTATCATGATGTCCAGTAGAGATGACGGAGCAACGACGGCCAGCAGCAGGGCTCTCGTCATAAGGAGAAACTCGGTCGAGGACTCGCCGTCGACCAGGAGCAAGATCATCAGGCTGCTGGCCGGTTCGAGGTCGACCAGCAGAAGCTCCGGCACGACGGACTCGTCGGGGCACAGCTCGTTAACGACCAACTGCTCGACGCCCTGCGGCACCTTCGGCAAGTCTTGCAGGCTCCAGCGCAGCCTCCCTAGGACCCTGTCTATCTGCTCGCGCGACAGCAGCGGCACCAAGATATCGACGGTCAGCGCGTACAGCAGCTACGAGCGGCTCCAGGATGAATTCGACGTCGTCTCGGAGACGACGAGCATCCTGGATCCTGGCACCCTGGCCAATACGCCCCGAGCTACGCCGAGGAAATTTTCCATCGGAAATACAGCAAGGAAGTATTCGACGACGACAACCTATGATTTGGACAGCCTCTACGAGAGCATTAGGGTGCTGGACTCGTTCCTGGCCCAGAGAGAAAAAGATGCTGGCTCGACGAGCAGTAGGCCCGTTACGGTGATGCTCTTTGGTACACCTAAGCACAGAGCGTCCAGCGAGAGTGGCTCGACGTTAGAGCGTGGAAATAGTACCAGCACGCGAATTCGCGTCTGGCGATCCACTGACGACGCCTCAGCTAATTAGATTTGACAGGTGATATGGGTTCTTAGGCTTGATTTTATGATAAAGGTCTGTACAGACTTTTATTGTTACTTTTCGAAAAGGTGCTGATAATATATAGCGGTTATACGGAAAAATTGAATTTAATAAATAGAAAGGATAGAGAGTTGGTCTGACGTTTTAAAACCTAATTTAAGATATAATAAATTTGACGTTTGCACTGAACTACTATGTGCAAAAAATTTTAAAATAATAAAGAATAAATCAAATTAATGAACTATGTAATAATGATATTATGATTAATATCCGTTTAATATATTTTTGTATTGAATCGTCACTTTTAATAAGACGAAAAACATTAAGAGATAAAGTAATAATATAAAAAATATTTAATTTGCTATAGCTAAAATAATGAAATATAGTTTTAATAATTTTTTATATCTAGTTAAAAAACCAAAATGTAAGTATCTGCATTTTATATGTGAAACAATAAGAAAAAAATAATTACTATTCTATCAAAAAATGTCTTGGAGCAATTAAAAATTTTTTGAATTATTAAAAGAAATGATAGATACAAATTAATATTATATATAAAAAATAATAATTTTGGTGTACATATTGTTTTATTTATTATAAAGTAAGATGTACATTACAAATATAATAACAACTACTTAATACTCCATATTAAAATATTTAAGTTGCAATTTATATTATGTTGTTTTTATGTTGGTTTTATGTAGATATTAATATTTATTATAAAGAGTTTTGGACGAGGTATTGACTGTGATCCGTTAAATTGAACAATACTGAGATACTGAAATAGTTTGAATTTGATTTCAAGCATACTATGAAATGACGTTGTTGAATATTGTTACAAAGATTATAAGTGTTATTTTAATTGTAAAAACTCAACTAAAAATAAAATTTTGCACTAAATTTATTTTATTTACTTTACTAAATAATTGCCTCATCATTAGCTCATCTTACGAGAATGTGTGAGAAAAGCAATAATTATTTTGTGCAATGATATCACTTCCTTATAAGTACAGTTTCTTATAAAAACTATTTGTAATTACTTTTAAGTAATTGTACTTATGGATTCATTAGAATACAATTTATATAATTAATGCAGCTTTTGTAAGACACTTCGATATATTTATTAAAGGGAAACATAAAATATTGAATTTGATTTATCGGCATTAGTATTATATATTGGTAAATTATTGCTACATATTTTCAAACTTTTAATAGTTAACGCAAAAATAATATTATTATATATTATGTTCTAACTAAAATTAAAATCATTTTATTAACAAATGGATACCAAAAGTGAGAAATGCGTCATAAGGTATTTCCCCCTAGAGATATGTCTAGGGAGGAATTCTTTATTTTATATTTCTCATTCGTCATCTTCATTTTTGAATGAAATCACTTTCATATTAGTTTCTAACCAATAATACTAATTCCGACAAAATCAAGAGTCAATGTTGTACTGCTTCACCTTAAATAACATAATTTTATGTACACGTTATTTTAGATAAAATTGTAGTAATTTAAAAATGAACATTCCCTTTTTTGTAATTGATATTTGAATATTTTAAGTATTAATCCAAGTGTATTATTTTTCACTTTCTAGAGCAACATAATTATTTTTAGAATTTTTTATAATCGCTTATATTTTTCAAAAAAAAATTTTATTATATTTTTCTTTTAATTTTTTTGTCCCAAGATGGGTTTGAAGAATGCCGCTCGTATGAGAAAAATACTCTACTATACTATACTACGCAATTTTTCTAGATTGCGTATTCGAGAAACGCAACAATGTACAATGATAGCAGTACTAAAGAACTATTCTATAAATTGAACGAATTTTTTTGTGTTATCTCTTTGGCATAGCACTCTGTATCATATCAAAAAGTTTCGTCCGAGTCAATAAATTCGTTCAAGAGGTATACGCGAATAAACTTAGAAAAAAAGGAATAACCGTTTATTTGATAATATACCTTCTCGTTTTTTGAAGTCGGCTGATAAAAACATGTACAAATGTAAAAAAAATTGTATAAGTCAAATGCGAAACATATCTAAAAAAATATATGTATTTTAAAACAAAAGATAAAGAAGTTACCTTTGGTGACATTTTTGACTCACCTTTAGCTAGTTCATTCGAATTTTTTTTATTAATAAACCATCAGAATCATGTTTTGTATTCACTGGTACGGGCTCTCTCATGGCTGCAAATCTTTTTATTTATAACAGTTTTATTGATTGTAAAGATCACTTTGAAGCTGTTGACTTAAAATACTGTATAGGCAATTAATGACTTTTTAATCTATAGAAAATATATCAATTTTTTAACCAATGAAATTTCTACGTACTAACGAATCATGAAATGGAAATTAAAACACATATACTTGATATAAAAATTTATTCCAACAATATATTACAGGCTGTATAAAGTTATCTACATATTTTATGCACTGTTAGTCGTTCGACATACAATCTGTTCTATGCAAGGTGATTAACCTAATATAAGTATTTTAAATTCAATTAAGCATAATAACAAGTAACAATTATTATATTTTTTAATAGAAAAATAATTAACGATATTGTAAGTATAGTAAAATACTGAAGTACTTTAACTAATGCATTATTGGAAGTCTTTATCACCTATGTTTACAAATGAAGGAATCCTCTCTTACTTTATTGCTTCACTCAATTGTGAACCAAGGCTTTTCTGCAATTACATCGATTTTTAAAATCTTCACCTCATTACAAGAACACACTAAATTGCGACTTAAGTCTTACAGACTGAAAAAATAACGAAATAAATATTCTTGGCCTTTAGTAGCTTACTTTAATACCACATGACATTTTTGTCACGCACTTTGTCTGTATATGAAAACATTTTATAAAATATAAGCTCATTTTATAGTTTAAGCGTAAAACTCAGAATGTCATACTGGCATTTCCTTGTCATTCATATTGAAAACTTTACGTCTAAATACTGTTTTATTTCTAACGCCGCTGATCGTCTTAGGTCTATCGCAATATTATCGTCTTATATACAATCATCTTATTCAATTGGCGTTAAAAAAACCAGTCCTATTACAATATACAACTCTTCAGGACTGAAGGAAGTTCTCAGTCTAATTACAAAGAACTAAACTTTAAAAACATAAAAATATTATTAGAATTCAATAATTATTCTTAATCCGAATATTTGGCTGCTTCATTTTAATGTTCTAAGTCTATCAATAAATGAGTACCAAATCCATTAAATTAAAATAATTAAAATTCTGTCTTATTGTATAAACTTATTCAAAAATCAAAACATATCACTTTTACTGGCATTTAACTATTCATTCTTCCATTAAATATAAACTAAAGTATCAGCTAAAAATTCAATCGGTTATAACTACTCTCAATTCCATCATTTGCTCAATCGAACCACCACTCACAACATCCAAATATTCGAATTGCTTAGGATTGCTTAATTCTTCTATATACAAAGAAGCGCGTATCGTGCGCATTGAGTCGTCAGCTCGCGTTCGAATAAAGAAGGTAACAATTGTCGCGTAAGTAGTAGGTAGCATTTTAAAAGACTTTTTATTCAGCAGTCTACTTTGTGCACTGGCAATACTGTTTGTAGCCTTGCTCCAAGCATTTGGCACTGTGAGCGTAAGAGTTGATTCGGCTGACCTCTTCGTCGTAAATAGTGTAATTGTTCCCGCCGTGGTAACGTATCGTCGTCTCGAACCTCCCATCGCCGGGAAAGACCTCCAACAGATAGAACAGCACTATGGTGCTTCCGTCGGCCGGCTTTTCCAGTTCTATCACCCTGTTCACCCTGATTATCTTCCTCAGTCTGAGCTTGGCGCAGAGCCTCGCGCCCTTTTTTGACTTGTAGTTCTTCACCCTGTTGTCGATGTGTTCGACAAACTGATGAGCTCCCTCGATCACAATTCCGTCGTTCGCGTTATCAGGCTCGAAAGCTGCACAAGTGCACCAGTGGGGTGCAATGCCGGCATCGCTGCAGCCCCGTTCCTTCGCTACAGGCCTAAATAGAGAGCCACACTTGGGACATCCGCTGCTGGGTATGGCCCCGCCACCAGCTCGAGTCAACACGTCCCTCAGCGTCTCGTAGAGATCATAAGGTGAAGTCAGACGATTCTGGTTGATCCTGAGCGAATAGTAGGCCTCGGGGTCCTGCTCGCGAAACCACTCGGGCAACCAGATGTACATGAAGGGCAGCCGCTCCTCGTACCAGCCGACGAAGGTGCCCCTGATGTCGCCGTAGCGCATCCCGTGATCGCTCAGGAAGATGATCATCGTGTCGTTCATCACACCGGCGGCCTCCATGTCCTGAAGCTTGGCCAGAAAATGACTGTCGATGGACGAGGGCCCATTCATGTTTTCGTGGCTAACGCCATTTGTCCAGAAGAGGCCGAAGTACGGGGTTGAGATGAAGGTCTTGGCGAAGTCCACCGCGAAGTCGAAGATCCGGTCGACGAGCAGCTCCGGGCCAGCGCAGTACTTGGATCCGAAGCGCGTGCGGGTTTTCAGTAGCTTCTCGGAGGCGATGATGTAGGGTCGGAGGTAGTAGTCGACTGGTGGATCCACGAAGCCGACCTGAAATATTGAAGTTTGTTGGAGTTACGATATGGTAACGATGGAGTTATTTTTCAGATTGGACTATTTTTTTATTAGATTTTTAAATATTTTAAATCTATGAGAACTACCGGAAATATATACCTATGTTCTAAGGTACTCGACATAAAAGAAGTCGCAGTAATAAGTCTATAATGCTTAAAGACAATTTTCTGTTATTTTGAGACAGGTGTAAATTAGTCAGATTTTACTTAAAATTGGAATAATCTAGTTTTGAAACTCATAGAGAATAATTCAAACAGAGTATAAAATTAGAGAGTTAACTAGATTAATATTCTTTTATCAAAAAAAAAAAAATAAATAAAAACTTATTTTTTCAAGCTTTATTTCATTTTTCGAAATTTTATTTTCGATTTTTCGAGATTGGATGGATTAATTAAAATTTAAATTGAAGATTTTTCAATAATAGGTTTTTTTAATAGTTATTTATTAATATTTTGCTTAAGGCTAAGTGAAAAAATAAGATAGAAATCTGTAAAGAATATTATAGATGGAAACCCAAATATCATGTCGTAAACATTAAAAAGAACTGTTAGAAAAATTATTTCTCAAGATTTCATGTTTTGCAAGAAACTGACAGAGTACATTTTTCAAAAAATTGCTATACCGACTTTGTTCCAAAAATTATTCGAGTTAGAATGTCGATATTGCCGATAAGTTTGAATCATAATGTTTTACTTAAAATAATAGTAAACTGGATTCTAAATAATAATTGAAAAATTGAGTTTTCTCACATTTTCGATTTATAATTATAGAATATCATCTATCAACATTAAAAAAAATCAACTACAGTTTATTACATTTAAAAAAAAACATTTATTATTCTGAATCTGATTAAAGCAATTAGCGAAAATTTAAAATAACAATGCCGTAATTCGATTATAATCACCTTGAGGTAGTTGAACGTCCCAATGTTCATCTGATCCTCTCCGTAGCCGGTGACGTAACCGGCGTCCCTAAAATTGTACCAAATCATCGAGCAATTGTCAAGCCCGTAGGCCACCTTGGGCGTGCACTTGGCGTAGGCCGTCGTCTGATTCTGTCCCGTGAGAAAGGCCATCAAATTCGGAAAGGTATTGTCGCCCATCTTATTATAGCCTCTAAGCTCGATCCAGCCCTGCTCCTCCAGATAGTTCCTCGTGTGCGGCATCGAGCGGTGAAAATTTAGCCGCGACACGCTGTCTATTCCAAGCATTAGCACGCTCAGAGGACGCCGGCCGGTTGGACTGCTGCTCGTCGTCGCACTATTATTAAGCCCTCTAAATTCGGACGACCCGTTCAGTAGACGATCTCGCACGCGCTCCGGATTCAGCACTGGATGGATGTTTGTGTAGACTGCACTTGATTTGCTGGGCTTTGCTTTGTTTTTCACTTTGGCCTTTGAGGGTTTGGCAGGTTTCGAGGTTGTGCAGCTCACCTGGATCACCTCGACGAGCTTTGGCAGGATCGCCGAGTCTTTGAAGTCCTCGCAGTGCCCGACGCTGCAAAAAGTGCCTGGTTTTAATTTCTCGCGTGATGCAAGGATTCATTGTGAATTAATTAAGAGACTTGTCGCTGCAGTTAGATGTGAATTGTTGAATTTTTATAGCAGTCTTTATTGAACGATTTATTGTCCGACGCGATATGCTTGTTTCTAGCTCATGAAATTGCA
Organism: Eupelmus urozonus; assembly: GCA_900480035.1. Lineage (NCBI taxonomy): Eukaryota > Metazoa > Arthropoda > Insecta > Hymenoptera > Eupelmidae > Eupelmus > Eupelmus urozonus. Next base: position 82,002 of record UELX01000120.1, on the reverse strand, counting down.
AATAGAAGATACTCCGTTTTATTTCATTTTTTTAAATGATTTCATCGATGCAATTAATCCCGGCTTATGTCACTAAGCAATCATAGCGGTTAAATCAGCGAATAAAGTTTTTCTTGCACCGCTGCCGATTTTCCTACTTCCTGTAAAAGAATTTTTAAGCACGAATTTTTCATGAATTATTGGAAAAAACTTCATTTTAGATAACCGATTGGCAACGTAATTAATTACCGTAGTGATTCACGAGAATGAATCGGAATAAAACTGGCAATTTTATTTAAAGTGACTCGGGTAAATTTAATTTATTTTATAATAAAAATTCAAAAGCGCTTACGGAAAAAACATTGTTTAATTATATTAACTATTTTGCGGGAAATTCTCATACTCTTGAAACATTTTACGCTTTAATTCTATTGCAACATGCTGTGCGCGTCACTTGAGGCTATGCGCCAAATTTAGCACAATGACATGAATGACAAGATTGCGCCCATTATCTAGTACTTGCTAACAGACTCATCTGGTCGGATTCAACTCCACGTAATATAGAGAACTAGATGTTGATGCACTATTCATGTTATTTAAAAAAAAAGACGTTCATTCAATAACATTATTGATATAGTAATTTAAAGAATTTTCATCTTATTTGCAAATATTTAAAAAATAAATTCTCACTTTAGTAATTTAAATAATTTAACAGATATTTCATTTTAATCTGTAATTTTTATCATTGTTGAAATTTTAATTAAATATTTTTCCAAATGAATAGCAATTAAAAGTTGATAATTCTTGACGTAATAATTCCGCGATTCCTAGTAGCACCAAAAATAATCAAAATTCACCAACTACCGAAATTCAAAATTACATCCCTCAACTTCATCCGCCAAACTCGCGTAATTTGAGCAACAGTAATTAGACCGAAACAACGTCACCTACACACCAGCCATCCATGCACATAACTCGATCAGAAAAGCCTCTCATCGACCCAGCCTCAAACTAAAGCCCCAATCTAGCCCAACCAGGGAAAAATAACTTACACAATCTTGGAATCAAACTCCTTGTCCGAGAAGAGAATGGCGGCTGTGACGGCTCGCCTCGAGACCGGGGCCCAGCAGCAGGAGACATCGCTGTAGTGCTTAGCGGCGTCGGCGTTAATGGTCACGTAGACGCTGCCGTTCACCGGATCCCTGGAGACGGCGGTGAGGCTCGGCTGGGGGCCGCACGACTCGAAACGCTCGCGCTTCACGAACTTGATGATGCTGGGATCTAGGGGGCTCTTCGACAGCATGTGGCATTTTGAGTTCCAGACGAGGTAGCCGTCGACCACTTCTGCGGAAGGATATTACGGTAATTAGGAAGAATGTCATTTGAGACGATCATTCGAGTGCTTTTCGACCTTTACGGTATAGGCTAGGTTGCGGAGGGCTGCTTTTAATTGAGGAAGGCTGGGATTGCGGCTTGATTGGTAAGTCGAGCTTCGTTTATCGGGTAGATTGTTTAATTCGCTTGTTGTTTAGATAAATTTTAGGTGCGACAGTTGAGAGGTGGGATGTGAGTGATTAACGTTGGACGATGCGGTCATGATTAACGGTGAAGTGCAACATTGAGTGAAGCAGTAAAAAAGTATTAACGACGGAATGCAAATTGCGATATGCATATTTTTAGCAGAGGCCTTGAAAGGCAAGTTTAAACTTCCTGCAGTATGTATTCGCTGTTACAGTATATTTTGTACTAGCGTTTTTAGAGAAATGCTGAGAAAACTTTCAGAATTCTTTGAAAAATTCTTTTCCTGTAGAAGCTTAGCGGACGGTTTCTACAAAGTATACAAGTTTAAGTCTTTCAAGCTGATTATCTCGATTTTAGTAGTTGCATTTAATGTCGAGATTTTACTCTAGTTAAAAGCATTTTTGAATTAACATAAATTTAAGGTCTGAAGAAAATGTTAAAAATTATCACTTGAATGTAAAGAAAATTTTTGTTCCGGAAATTGCGAAATTATTATTTTAAAATATACCGTCGGCCAAAACTGAAATTCTAGAATTTTAGTTTAGCGAGGGAAAAAGTCTTATTTTTAGCATACACACTTTCAAGATACGCGGAAACACGAACCTACATTTTTCTTATTCGAAACATTAATTATTGTCCACCATATTTTTAGCCGCACCAGTAGAAAATACAAAAATACATTCCAGCTCGAAAAAATTCTCTACAGACGTAACTTTGCGCGCGTCACGCGAAACAAAATCAATAACGATAACAATGCAACTTATGGCAGCTCGCCAGAATTGTTAATTTCTTATCACAATGTCGCCTCTGAGACGTGCAGATCGTGAATTTTCGTCCCAGGCTGCCACGTCCCAAGCCTATTTTAAATTTTATCTTCCGAAAATAGTAGCGCCGCGGTACTCGCAGCTGTCGAGTGTCTGCTATGCGTAACGGCGCGGCGTTACCTCCAAACTTTTATCGCTTTATTGTTTGAATAGTAGACTGCAATGCGGCGTCGAATAAAAATATCATAAAAGTCGGGGAACTGCGTTGGTATCGCGAAGTGAAATACAATTTCGTTGCTCGCTCGCTGGAATTAACGGACTGACGACAGCGGCTCCAAAGACGCAGTAATACTGAAACAGTCGTATTTTGGCTCGCTGGATGCCATAAGAAGCGCTCCAGTTCTCCGGCAAAATGGCTTATTCTGGCGTGGAGGCCAATAAGGTCGTTTCTTATCGAATTAAACTGCCATGCCTCGTTAGCAATTCCAGTACGTTTGTTATTAGTTTACGTAAAATTTTAACGTTTATTATAACCGTCAAACCTGAACGCTCGTTTGATTGCTCCGCCATTACGCACTACGCAAATGTGCCAAATTTTCAAGCCCTAGAAAGCCAAACTTTCGCAAAATTGCGTAAAATACTTTGTATACCAGCAAAACGTTCGTTCAAAACATCCGCGTTAAACCGAGCATCCCTCCATAAACCGGCCACCCTAAAAAAGCCATAACGCCTCGACAGTTTGTTAATCGGGCGCTCGTTCCGCAATTACAAGCCCGGCTCGGAAACAGCCGTCATAAAAACATCAAACCCTCTCTCTCTCGAAAACAATCGCAAACACGAGCTACATCCGCACACGCCTCATTTGTCGGCAAGCTCGCGGCAATGTATGCATAGCTGGCCCTGCCATTCGATAACGCGTTTAGCATGAATGGTCGCAGGTGCTTTAAGCCCTTGACAAGCGCCTCACGTAGCTCGCTCTTCGGCTGCAGAGGAGCGACCGTTCGATCGGTTTGCAGACACAGCAGCCTGGCTGACAAATGAAAAGCCAGACGTATATGTGTGTGCGTGCGCGGAACGGATCCGTGAGAGGTGGCTTTTAGAGCGAGCTCTTTTTAGCGGACAATGCTAAACGATTTGTGATGTGGAGGGGGGCGGAACTGACTGCGAGCGCGGACGAGTTTCGACGAATATTGGAAAAGCCGATAAGAGGCCGAACAGATGCTCGCACTGAGTGGCTCGTTTTTAATTTAAATAAAAGTTAAAGCCTAATTTTTCTTTTGGATGGAAGGGGTTTATTTTTCGGGGTTTTTTTTTTATGGGATAGTGGATTATTTGTCTTTTGTAGTGGCTGGATCGCCGCGAGGAAATTGGCATTGTGTGTATCATATTGGACATGTGTTGGATGTTGGCATTGGCAAAATATTATTCGTTACAGTGTCGAAACATTGTTTATCAATGTTTCTTTACGATGTGATAAAAGTGCAAGTTCGTTTCTATACGTAGTCTAAGGTTTTTATAAAGATGAGTATACGTATGTCAAAGTAAGATATCATTCGATTATTTTTTTCAATATCATATACGGTGATGTATCACTCACAAAATATCCCTTACTGAGTTTTTTGTCAAATAACTTGGCTCTAATCGGCCGCTTCGAATTTGATGGTTTGACTGCATTTATTTTGATTATCAATAATATTTTAGATTTACTGCTTACAATATTTTCCTCCTTCTAACATTAATCTCAGCAAATCTCAACGCTTAAATAGCCAACTTCCAATCAACCCGAACTACATATCAAACTGTCCCGAAAAAAATGAACTCACCTGCCGAGGCGTTGTAGCCCTGAAAGACGAGGTACCTCAGCTTCTCGTAGTCGGGCTCGCTGCCGCTGAGCACGTAGAGCGTGAGCCCTAGCAAACAGGGCAACATGAGCAGCACCAGCGCCTGGGGCCGGCCCAGGAACTCCGTGAGCCGCGACCACTTGGGCAGCTTCCACATCGTCGCGGCGGCCCTGGCAGCCTCCCGCTTCGGGCTTGTTTTTACGGACCGGGCCTAGCGCAGCAGCTACCATCGCAGCAGCTCCTCCTTCCGGTAGACGGGGCCGCTGTCATCTGACCGGCATTCAGCCCGGCTCCACAGCGGCAGCACAGCGGCCCAGCAGCACCGCTGACCGCGCGCTCCTCTTATCTCCTTCCTCTTCCTCCGACTTCCGACGTCAGATGCTGATACGGCCGTTCGTTCCTATTTTTTCTCTTTTTTTTTCTTTTTTTGTCACTGATATATATCTGGGAGTTGTGCGAAGGTTGGGAAATAGAGCCGAGTATGGATGTACTGCGCGCTGCCGCGATGCCTGGAAGAAGAAATAAAGTCGCTGAAGATGGGAAAGAGAGAGTGTTTGACTGGCTCGATTGTCATCGCCGCGATTAAGTGATTCATAATTGTACAGCGGCGCGCCGGTTGCGCAGCGCGCGCGCTGGATTAGCTGCACTTTCGAATCGCGCCTCTACATCTCGGCAGTCGCGCTCGCGCACCTGCTGGATTTTTATTAGAAAGGAAAGGTTTATATACACGCTTTCTGTCGCGCCGCCGCTGAATTGCCTATTATGCAGATATAGCAGAGGAATACCGAGCGGCTATGTAGGCTGATTAGTCCTGGATGGAATGCCAGCACGTGCGATGATTGCTGTCGTTAGCGATGCTAATCGTCGTTTCATTAGGACGGAGCTCGATGCGATCTTTTGTATTAAACGATTATTTTTTTTAAGATGATCGATGATAGCTCTTTACGTCTTTCTCTCGCTACGACTCTGGTACAATGTGGAATTGTCTGACAGTCGCGTCATGTGGGTCAGAGGAAAATTGCTGTTTTTCTGAAAAATTTAATATTGATGCGCTCCGACGCAGGGGAAAAGCTGAATGGGGAAGAATAACGCCGCGAGCTTCTATATGCATCTGAAAAGAATTCTAATACGGAATATTTAATAACTGGAGGGGGGTAGCGACTCTCGGAAATGCGGCTGCATAGTACGCGCGCGTGGAAAACTGAATATTCAAGGGCACTGGAATTCTAATAAAGTACAATCGAAATTTCAAAACGGCCAATTTAATGCAATTATGCGACAATTTTTTAGCCGCACCGAGCCGTTGAATTATTCATGCAGGCTGTTAAACGGCCGCCTTAATACACTGTAAAGATTAAACCAACAGGCGGACGTTAAAGCAAGCGCAGGCAGACGTATAAATTATCTCGCTCACACCTAGCCCCGCGCTTAAAGGCCGTGCGTTCGAGGCATAAAACATTTTAAACGGCTCGTTAAAGCTCATTTGCCAAAGTTTTCGATCCAAGTCACGCAAAGAGCCGGCCGCTCGTTCGCGCGCTTTTCCAGCGAGTTAGTGCGCTCGCACGGAAAAGGTAAACAAAGTCACGTGTGGGAGCACCTCGCGCTCTGCCGAACCCTATACACATACCCGCTCTCTGATACATGTCAGCCGGCTCGCGACCTTGTGCCCCTAATTTCTAAAAATAAATCGCCGATACGGGAGGGCTTCGATTAATTATTTTAAACGCGTTAGCCGAAATGCATCGATTTGCCCGGATGAGCTGCTTTTGCTTTCGTTGTGTTGACTATTTTTAAAGGACAGGCGAAACGTATTTTCGGATACGCGTCGACAGCCGGGAAATTCCCGCAGAAGGTGAGAGATATATATCTTAGACTATGCGACTGTAAATTATAGAAGATGATTTTACGAGCCGCAGACGACACAATACGGAGCTGGAGCGCGCGACGTTTATCGAGCCGAGCGTCAATCATCTACTGCCGGCGCGCGCTAAACGTTAGCAAATCGGTGCACAACTACAGGTCAATTACTTACCGGCGCTTAATTTATCTGACGCGCGAACAGTGTTTTTGCGGAAGATTATCAAAGGTCCCGAGGAATCGTTAGGATATATTTGGAATGCGGCCGCTCTCCGGCGCTTACAAGTGCGGCAATTTCTCAAGCGCAATGACAGCGAAGTGAAAACCTCAATTACGGAGAAAGTGCCTGAGCGCGCCTTTATTAAGAGCATCACTCACTGGAAATTGGCTAATCCACGGTATAAAAATTACGCCTGCAGCATTGACATAACACTCGTGTCCGGCGAGCTTGCAGAGCCAGAAATAAAGACTGGCCCCCGGAAAAAGCTCGCGACGTTGCGAAATTCTATTAGCGCGGGAAAAAAACGCGACAAAAGCTCTCTGCCAAACTCTCCTCCCCCGCTCGCCTCTCTCCCGGTCACGTAAAGCGCATAATTCGACAGCGCACATCCGCGACACGTCCCACCTATAAATTTCCCTCCTTAACCAGCTCGCCTTAACCAAAAGCTCCCACCTTGTCAAAAAGCCAGCCTCTACTCACCTCTCTCAACCTTCCGTATCCCAACTTGCAGAGCAGCAGATGAATCAGACGAAAATAACAACAACAACAACAACAACAACAACAACAAAAACAAGAACCAACAACAGCCGGACGATGTGGAGAATCGGAGAGGCAGGTAAAGAGAGAATAGCGGGCCGTGTCGCGCGCGCACGTCGGAGCCACGACTGAGCAGCCCCGCCGCGCGGAGAGCTTTATTCCGGCGCCGAATGCGCAAGATCCGCGCAGCACTACCCCACCTCGCCGCGAGCCCCCACTGCCTGCTGCTGCTTCTATAGCTATATACCTAGCTCTATATATGTATATACACGTGCACGCTGCAGAGCTCTCTTTCTCTCTCTCTCTCTGGCTCCGTGAGCTATAGCCGTATGCGAGGGTGGTACAAGAGTGCACTGCGCGCGCGAGCTGCTAGCTACTGCTCTGCTGCCCGGTGAGCTTTTTGTCGAGAGGAGGGAGGGGGCCGGGGGGCGGCTGACACGTTTTTTCGAGGAGGATTTGAAAGGGAAACTTTGGATTTGGACAATGGCTGGATGGAGAGCGCGCTACTTTTTTTCCTCTAGCGCTCTCGAGAGCGGCCGGCTCTCTCGCGATTTTTGTCATTCAAGCACGGGGGGGATGGAATATAAAGGCTACTTTCCAAACTCCCGGTTCTGCTTTATTTTTTGACATTGGACATGACTTTGTAAACGCTCAATTGGGTCAGAGTAAAGTTTGTCTTTCTGGAGCTTTAACGTATAGATAAATCCTTCGACTAGTTTCAAATTTTCAATAATTTTGCCGAAAAGCTCGCGAGCTTTTCGCCGAAGCTCCGGCCGCGTGGGCGGGTAAACAGTTTCCTTTATTTACAGCTCGAGCTGAAAATAAAATTCTCTCGCTATCGGAAAAGTATAGTCATGCCGTTTTCTAGTCGTTAAATCGGGTCAAACTAAAGCTCCCGATACTTTAAGATTTGCCTTGCTAGTGTAATGGCTCGGTAAATCTTTTTAAATTTTTCTTAAAAGAACTCTCTACGAATCAACTTCACTAATTTAAAGAATGTCATTGGAACTTGGAGCGAAATGCCTCGACTTATCATGGCCATTATCAGCCACTTGATAACACCCCTAAAATCTCGATAAAAACCAAAGTCCGATAAGCAAGCACATAGCACTTAAACACACATCATTGCGCAACCTTGCATACACGACCAGCTCAAACATACAATTTGCCCATTCATAATTCACCAACAACCAGGTATAAACAAAGCACACTTCCAGCGCAACTCAATCATAATAAATTCAACTCCCAGCCACACAGCGTCTCTACAAAAGCAACGTCCAGCCGTTAATTAAACTTCCAATCAACCGTCCTGTCCCGCGAAATTCCTCAGTGTCCCAAACATTGTCCGAACGAGGAAAAAAAAGCTCCATTAGCCCGTCTCGTCGCGGGCAAACGAGCGAGCTTGCGCGCAAGCTCCGCGAGCTGCGGCAATGCTGGCTTGATGAAGCGGCGAGCCCGGAAATCGGACGCGCTTACATTGTTCGAGTCTGGCGAGCGCCGGGAATTGTTTCATTACTCCGGCAGGCATTTTGCATTTGGGATAAGGAAGCTCGGGGCTCCTGACAAATAATTCATTGTTGAGGAGGCTGTTTTGAGGGAGGGGAGGCCCAATGAGATTATATCTGGGGTATTAAAGGGAATTATTTAGCTTCATTATGAAGAATGGAAGGCTTTTCTTTATTCGAAAGGGAATGTACAAGTGCGAGTTTTCTTCAGTTGGAATTGTTCGTCGTTAGTGATTCTTGGATGGTAAAAAATATTGGAGAGTAAATTTATTTTATAATGCATCTACCGCATAATGGTAACCCACTTTTGGACTAGGTAGTGCTATGTAATTATTTACAATTAATTGGTTTGAAGAAGCTGTGGAAAAAAGATGAAAGTATAGAAAGTTTTAAACAAAAAAGTTGATGTAATCGTTTTGTCTGGCGCATTAATTATTCGACGACCTACTCTTTTTTTAGTCTGCGTTTTAATGCAATTATGAGACCAGAAATAGCTGAATTTCATTGCGGAATTCATCGTTTAAATAAAAGATTTTTATTACACTTTTATATGAGTTTAGATTAAATTACCTTAGTAACACTGCTCAGACATTTTGACTCTTTTTTTTTATTAATATGAAAGTTATTGCTTGCTAATTACTCACAATACTGCATAACGTGATTACATATAGTTGTTACAAAATTATATAATGTGTTATTAAATTTAATCAGTTAATCAATTCAAGTTTCCTATATATATATATAATATTTATAATTATAACATGATGTTTACCCTTATTACAAATTAGTTACAACGATAATAAATAGCTTTAATATATAATGAAAATTGTTATTTAATCGTAACTCTCATTTGCACGAAAAAAATTCAAATAAAAATTATAAAATTTTTTTATTTGAAAACAACTATGTTTTTATTACAAATATCTTCATTGGAGTAAACGTAAATCAGAATCATGCGGCAAATCCTGCACCCTCTGTTCTGACAGGGTTAATAGGTTAATTAAATTGCGGCGCAGAGCAGGTCAGATATCAAACTACTACACTGAAGGAGAACCGTCATAGTTTTTTTTTAGAGTTTCTAGTGGTTGACGCAAGCAAGAATAAAGAATTTACTTACCTGTTGTACGTGTATTACTGGTTAAATAAACCTTAATATGAATATAGCGATATCGTGAAAATATTGCAATTTTTTTAAATTTTGGAATGTACATAAAATTTAGAGGGTAAAACAAATATGATGAAGAAAATTAAATTTTCAACCCTGTAATAAGTTATCTATATATTGAATTTAAATAAAAATACATGAAAAATTTTTTAAAAGTTATAACATTGATTTTTTTAATTAAAGTGAGTAAAAATTTATGTTTTCTGTTATATTTGTTAACAAAGAGTAATAAGACTTTATATTTACATGTATATTTGTTAATTGGTTTCATCGATTTATAAAATTTAAAAAATTTTTTAAAAAATTGTAATTTTGACTTGAGTGTTAAAATATTTAAGCATATACATTCAGCAGTTATATATTATCGTCCTTACTTTTAATAATAAATTTTAAAGGCTCTAACATTTTTATGTATTGTTAAAAATTAGGTCGGCAAATAATAAGCACAGTTTTAATCGAAACTTTAGACCTTTATAAAAGGTTTATAGCTTATATACTAGCAGACAAATCAATAACAAGATTACTCAGAGTTTGCTGGTAACCAGATAATATAGAGGTAATATGTAATTGAAAAATTTAAAATCCATATCTACATCTTATAAAATATAAACTATACTAGAAGGCAAAACATTAACAGCAATCAAGTTTCTACGGGTTTGCTGTTAAGTATTGTAGGTGTATGTAAACCTCGATGTAAACGTAAATTTAACATCCTAAATAAAACACAAGCAAATTCAATCATTTACCGCATCACACTATCCTAGATAGAAAATTAAATATGCCCTAGTTACCGTCTGTTTAATAGTACGTTAATAAAAATAATCACGCAATAAATCATGTGATAATCGAAATAAGATATAAATTGATTAAAATACCAAATTGAACATTTTTAAAATTATGTGATATATCACGCGCAACGTGATTTTTTAAAAAGCAACGAAAATAATATTTTGAAAAATTATATTGAATGATTTTTTGTTTCATATAATGTCACGCGACTATTATCTAGAAAAAAATCAAGCTCTAGTTATAAGCTAACCAAAATTTCAACCCGAACTACTAGAAAAAATGAAAGCGCAGCGGCATCAAATCCTCCCCATACAAAGAGCGCACTGCAGCCGTGCGCAGAAAAGATCCCGGCTCTTAGAAACAAGGAAAAAAGCAACCGAAACTAGAGAACAGCAGCGAAGCAGCCGAGAAAATGTAACGCTCCGGCGCACGCGAGCGAGCAAATAGAAGCAATGAAAAATGTCCGCCCGTTCCGCATTGATTCGCGCTCGCGATATGCACTTCCGACGCGTGCGCGCCTCTCGCGCGCGCGCTAGCTCGAAAATGCAGTTCAAGTTCAGTGCTAGGCTAACACATGCGTGGCTACGACGTATATGTGAGAGCTGAGTCTTCTTTGCTACATAAGACCGCGGCGCCGCCTCCGCCGCCGCCGCCGCGTAAGTATTGACGACTCGCCGTTCCTCTGGCAAGCGGTGACGCAGTCGCGTAGAACACCTGTCCCCACTCTACTTATGCTGAGCCGACTTTTTTTTAACTTTCAGGGACTGTGTAAGTGGATTGGTGGGCATCGGAGAGTGGCTAGCTGATTCGCTTCACTTTTCTTTCGGCGCGATGATTTTTGAAAAATTTTTTGACATTTATTATGTGGAGTAGATAAAAATCTTTGCTGAATATTGTTGAAAATTTGTTCCAATTTGAACGCTGATAGTCCGTTCATTTTTGAACGGATAAAAATCAACTAAATAAATTATGTACAAAAGAGTCTTCCATAACGTTATTCTTCCATACAATTTATGTATAGAAAAAGAAACGAGAGAGAATTTCTTTATGTGAAAAATGTAGGTTCTTTTTATTTAAAAATACAAACTTCTGTCTTGTTACGCATCGCTCATACATTATCATTGCTATTTATTACTATCGCTATATGTAGACGTACTTATATACCTTCTCTAACGTTTGCGTCGTCACATAAATAGTTACGATAAATTACATGTATATGTATACCTGCGGCTATAGTCAATTGCAGTCATCTAAATATATAAAACTCTGCGCCGGTGATATAAATAGTCTATATGTATTTGCTCTGTGGAAGGAGAAAAAAGAGTCGGAAAGAGCTGCGCGGATGAGGTCGCTAGCGTAAAAGAGAATCGGAGACAGAAATTAAAAGCTGAGCTCAGTTAAAACTAGAGTGTGAGGTAAATATAACGTATGGATTTATTAACGGTATGTTTGGTATAGATATATGTATACAAATACAGAATTGATGTGCAATTTTATCCGACTCTTTTTTTTCTCTGGATTATTGCGTGTAGCTATGTTGCGAGTATGTATATGTAACAAACGCAGGCACTTTCATTATTTAACGACATTGACCATCAGTTTAGATCAAGCATTTTTTTATTTCAAACTCTGCGAATTTTCTCGTTAAAATCAATAACTTTATCCAATATTTAACTTTATCCGATAAAAAGTTTTCTACAAAAGATATTAAGCGAACGTTATATAGCGTCGACGTACGGAGCAACGTGAACCATTACTATCATTTCGACGGGCTGCTTCTTTTACAACAGATAAGAAATAATTTTTTTCTCGATTAAGTACAAAATTGAATGTTCGATAAGAAACCAATAAAAAAAAATTAATCATCAATCAACAAAGCCCAACCCGTTTAAAAGGATCCGATAAAAACTGATATAAAAAGATTCAATTAAATTTATTGTATTTAGTACGTGTACTTGCACGATTTTACAAAAACTTTATCGGTATTTGTCCGATCCTTCCAATCGGAAAGTCATCGTCTAAATTAAAGTCCCTAAATCTAGAAAATAATAACCACAATTGCATCGATCCAATATAATAATCTAATTAAGTAGTGTCATTATTACTTCGTACGCAAAACTTGCATACGACGCATCCCGTCATTTCTCTTCTTTTTTGGCACAAGGCGGGTCATTGTCATCGTGTAATCGACGCAAAGATACTTCTCAGAGTATAGGCCCAGTGTCCGTGTCTTCTGATCTTTGGTCACATCGGTATGCGGCTAAATCCGGCGCCTCCTCAAGCCCGAAGCGAGCTTCAGCTTTAGGTCCTCTTGAAGCGCGAAAAGTTTCCGCCGCTACGTTGGCTCTTGATTACAGCGCCGGCGCGCACTCTGCAAAAGAGGATCGTGTTACAGGCTAATTGAAGTCTCGGATTGAGCTATGAGCCTTTTATCTGCCTGCTCAGGCGGGCGCTTCAACTTTTTTCGCCGTCTTTGGTTTCTGATGAAATGATTAATTTTGTGCGTGCGTGTCTCTGAGGGTGTGATATATACATGCCGTGGAACTTTTAGATCAACGTTTTGCTTAGCTTTCTTTAATGCGATATACATAAAGAGCTTTTTATTCGGAACTCCCAAGTTTATTTAGTAATGCTGAAAAATTTTACTTTATTAAAAATTACGGCTACGTGTTTAAACATCTCAAAAGTGCATAGAACAGCGTCGTAAAACTGTGGAAAGTAAAAACTTTTTCATTACCACAGCTCTTTCGCTTGATAAAAATTTTACGTTTAATAAAATTCGGATATGCCGAGGGTAAAAGCCAGAAATAAAATTCGCGCATATCACTCAACGAGTTCCATTTCTTTTATCATTTAATTACAAGTTCCACATTTGATACGCGAAATAGTTTCAGCGATTCGTAGAACCGCATAGCGAGCCTCGATACGTTAAAAAAACCGCATAGCCCACTATCAAACTAAAAACGACAAAAGCTTTCCCCAAACATCCGTAAAAGTCTAGATAAACCCAAACAAGCCTCAGCCACGCCTCTCCACTCAACGAAAGCCAGAATTTAAATACTCACTGCAAACAGCACAGTTGATCTCGTCGGAGTTATCGCCGCAGCCGTCCTTACCGCTGCAGGTGATGGCGTCGGAGCGGCAGCGGCCGTTGGCGCACCTGAAGGGACAGTGACGCGCCGAGATGCGGCTCCGATTGCGGGTGCGACAGGCCAGCCTTGGCTCGTCGCTGCCGTCCCTGCAGGAGACGACCGCGTTGCAGTACTCGTAGGCCGGCAGGCACTGCCCGTTGTTGCAGCGGAACGCGCCCTCTGGGCATCCTGGAAAAAGAGATGATGCTTTCGGAATTAGAATTTTCGAACTGCTTGAGCTGGCAGCTGTTTCAGATTTTTTTGGAAAGAGAATTTTCAAGCTGCTGGGATTTTTGTTGGTAGGGGATTTTCTGTTATTTAGGTGATATGGGTTTACTTGGAATTGAAATTCTACTTTGATATCTAATCGGGCGGAATGTTTGCTTTTACAAGGGAAGCGAATATTTTTGTAGCGAACACGAGACTAGTTTTTTAAATGAGAGTCTAACGATTACAGCTTTTATTCCGCGAAAAAATGCCTTTTGAATTCATTTTAAAACTTTTCCAGTGAATAAAATTTCTATGAAAAAGCAATTTACCTTTGAATTTAGTAAGTTATGTGTGTATAGTAAAAAAACAACTCGCTGGCAGGTACGTGAAATTTTAAAGACTCGAAATCAGCTGGAATGTTCATTCATATGCATTCAACGCAAACTGTGTCATCGCTAATTAACTGTACATGCATATGCGTGCAGTGTCCAGAAAACAAAAACTGAAATTTGTATGTAAACATCGTGGACTGGCTGGCTAACAGGATTCCATAAAAACCGGTTATACCAGAATAAAGCGCGACTATCCGAGTTACCCAATTTCGCGATTATATCATCATCATTACTCGGCTAAATTCATGATTATGCACCGTTAATTCTTTGTCATCGCCGGGAGTTCAAAAGGTAGAATGATATTACTAAATTTTTCAACGGAACAATAGAGCTATTTAAATATTGATTGCATAATCATTTCATATCATATTAAAATTCATTCATAATAATAAAAGAGTAAATATTGAAATAGGTATTCCGAAAGTCTACAAAAAGTACGCTAAAGTCTATCCAAAGTAAAAAAAAGAAAAAAATAATCAACCAACTTCTCCTATCATTGCAGCCAGCCTCATCCTCTCCATTAGGACAATCCCTCGTCCCGTCGCACAGCGAGGCCCTCGAGACGCACGTCGCGCTGTTCTTGCACCTGAACGCCTGGGGCGGACACTTTGGCTGGGCCCTGCCCAGGCTGCACTCCTCGTCGGAACCGTCGCTGCAGTCGTGCCTGCCGTCGCAGACGAAGAACCAGCTGATGCACTGGCCGGAGGCGCGGCACTGGAAGGTGCCGGCTGCGCAGCCGGTCCTGCGGGCGCTGCACCAGCTGCTGGTGCTGTTCCGACGCGCGCACTCGCAGACGCCGTCCAGGCAGAGGGAGTGAGGGTCGGCAAGCTGGCACTCGAGGTCCCAGCTGCACGGCAGGCCCAGAGAGATGGGCGAGAAGTTCGGGGCGCTGGACTCGTGACGGTCGGTTTTTACCGGTGCTGCCGCTGTAAGAATGGATCATTGAGGGTGTGCGTGAATGAAAATGTGGCTACGTTTTTTTAACGACTGTTTGATAAGCTAGCTTATCTTTGATAATTTGCAGGAAACATGCGTAATTTTTTAGATAAACTAAAGTAAACTTGACTACTTATTTTCTTTTATCTATTTTAGACAATTTGCTTTGTATAGTTGCACTAATAAGTATAAAAGTACGACATGTATACACGTTGTATTTTAGTATCAGGTACATTTGAAATATATTATTTCATAATTGTGTTGGTTTCGATTTATGATTAAATTTTTTACTTGTTATAAATTAGGTCTCTTATTGTTTGCAAATTTTGAAACAGGTACAGATTTGATGATTTACAGTTTTAAAAAATAAACTTTTGTTCAATAAAAATACTTTGATTCTTTTGTTTATTTTCAGCTATTTCTGACAATGGCAGAACTATTTTGTTCAAAATTATTTCGGAAATCGATCTTGGATTTCGGAATGAAAAACCGTCCGAAGTAAAATTCACGATAAAAGCAAATTTTTATTTGTCAGGATCAAGAAATTTGGTTATTCCATACAATGCAAAATTTTATAACGTTACAGTTATAAAAAGCGATAAGAGTACTGAAAATCAATATCTAGATACATGTTATACTTTCAATGAATTCATAAAAATATTTGAAATGCCATTTTCGATAAAATTCGACAGCTTTTATGTTGTACGTAATGGTTCTTTAAGTAAACATCTAAGCTTTTATTTTATAGGAATGGTTTATTATAATATTTTATTTTATCTAGATTGATGATTTAATATTTAGTGATAAAGAAACCACATTATCAAAAAATTTAAAGTTTACCTACGCTACATTTATCTACCAAATTGACGTTGGAAAATTAATGGAAAAAGATAAGCCTGAATTTGTTGTGCATACAAATGAAGTAATTTAAACAAAATGAAAATATTTTTATAAAAACTTATAAAATTGTGTAGTAGTACATATAAAAAATGTTTCAATTTTACAGACTAACATTCTTGGCTATTGTGAACTGAAGTATAATTCAATAAAAATGCAAAAATCAGAAAACATCGCGGATTATCTCGTGAGCAAAGATTACACTAATAAACCTTGCCTGAAATCCACGAGAAACGCAAAGGATTATACTTTGGGAGAAATTTGCAATGCAGATTCTCAGGTTTAAAATTTTTTCTTTTCCTACATTTATTATTTTCTTTTTCTATATTTTGCTTGACTTTCATAAACTCATTTTAATTTAACTTTCTTAATGAATTCTGCAATTACAGAAAGATTATAAAATAAAAATTACAAATGATCGAAAAGTGCAGCTAAATAAATCTGTTAGTACTATTCAACATGCAAAAATAACTGATTCGAGAAGCTTTAAGCCGTGGAAAAAGTCACCTCAAGAGTTCCAGTTATCTATAAGGTATTTAATATTTTCACTTAGAAATTAGTAATGTAAGCATTTATTATTTGAATCTTCATTAGGATTATGTTTTACTGCAGAACTTATGCACAGCATAAAACAACTCTAGATGGACTTTTAAAAAATAAATTAAATAAAGCAAATTCTGAACTTGTTAAAAGCTTAACATTTACTCGTCCAGATAGATCACTTATTTCTGGTCAACAAGCAAAGATACCTGGTTTTAATCTGAGAGATTTATATAAAGCATTATCATGCGATGCTAGTGTCGATACTACATTTCGTGATTTTCTTGGAGAAGCAATAAAATGTGAAATGGAAAAATAATTTGATTTTGTCATAGACGTAGTATACCAAATAATATATATATATATATATTATGTAAACTGAAATGCAAGTAATTTTAAACTGTAATAGATAGATAATTTATGTGAATTACAGTAATAAAATTAACGTATTATTTGAAGAAGTAAATGGTTCTTTTTGGTACCCAGCCTAACAGAATTTTATAATTAAAAAAGTTAACCAAAGTTACATCAACTAAAGTTCAAGGCGAATTAATGGCCAAGCTACAATGACCTATTGTTCGAATAGTTCAACAAACTAATATTTCCGACTCAATAACCCTGTATCTTGAAAAAGTATATATTTATCGATAAAACTCGGGGCATCGCAGCACCCCAGCATTATAGCATACCTGTTGTAGAAGTCGTAGTAGTCTGTATGAGTTCCGTGATTTCTGCTTCCACGACGATGGAGTCGTCTTCGGGCAATTCGTTCGGTTGAAGTTCCGCCCTTAAAGACGGCCTAGTCACGAGGTTTACAGGCATCAGTTGAGTTGGAGGTACCGTTGATAACAGCATCGTTGCGTTTCGCAACCAGGACAGCTGAGCGCCTGGATTTAAATACGATTGAATATTTATAAGGTTTAAATGCATTTAAATTTATTGTATAATAATGATATTTAAATTTTTCATCTGTTCGAACTCTGTTTGCTGATATGATGCAGGCAATTTTGATGATTTTTTATGACTGAACGATTCGACGATGCTTTGTGAGAATTTCATATAAATTTATGAAAAGCGATCGTTAATCAACTGTAAAGCTTTTATTAAATATTAGTTAATTGGATTACGTATTATCCCCTTCGTGGTTATAGACTAATGCAAATCCGTTAAATTTCTAATTATATTTAATTATTAATTATGCCTGATAGTGAGGCGTTAATTCATCAATTAATTAAAATAATTCCGATCCTCTTTTCCACAATCATTACCAAATCCAGAATTAAATTATTTATTGTCAAAGATAAAATTCATCGAATCAAAATAACCATAATAAAATTCCAGACCATCAACAGTCACTAATCGATCCCCAATTAGCCCGAATAAATCCCAAACCACCAGCCACCAGATCACTCGAAATTACCAGTATCATCCTCATCGGTAGCCGCCGTCGTGTACTCAAAGCCAGAATTATGAGCCCCAAGCCTGGCCGCCACACTGGCATCCTCAATCTCATTGTCGGCGGACGTGCGCAGAAGCAGGTCGGGTTGCGAGCTGGTAGGCGCCAGAGTCGGGGCCGGAGGTCGGACCAGCCGGTCTGGCCGGCAGACTTCGCCGTCCTGGCGCATGGGCGCCGTGCACTGGCACCGGCCGAACAGATCCGGTATCAGAAAGTCGCAGTGCGTGTCGCTGTCCCAGAGCTGGCAGTGCGCGTTGCTGTAGCAGACTTGGCCCACCTTCGCCGCTGCGGGATGAGATGAGAGTTGGAGATTAGTTGGGAGCTTGCGGATGGAGGATTCGAGGGTTTTTTTTTTCTTTGCTTTTGGTTTGGCGATGTTTGTATTGAGGTTGCTGGGTTATTGATTGTTAGGTCCAAAGAAGTTTTTGGCTAAGGGTACAAGTTTGTATTAACTATGAAGAATTCTTTAAGTAGTCCGGGTAATTTTGCTTTTTTGTTTTTCGCAGTAAATTAAAAAAGTCCGATTATTATCGGAAACGTTGTAAATGAGGATAATATTAAGTAAAAATCATTATTTTGGATAATATTGGAAAGATTTTTCTCCAAATTGAGACCTCGTAATTGCTTAAAATATTGAATAAGAACAAATAAATATTTTAAAAATAATTAGAGCAAATAGGGCATTTATTTCATTACAATTGCAATATGTTTATAATTCTATTTTTTTATATTCCAATTTAATGATTTTTTTTCAATTCCAAAAACTGATCTATTTCTGTCAAAAAATTCGTTTTTAAAAGAAGAAAATAAATAAATAAATCACCCGGTCAGAGTTGTGTCCAAACAATCGTCCACAAATCCCTGTCTGTGGTCTAGACTAAAAATTTAAAGAGTAATGTTTTGACTTCAAACGTTTATGTTTTTGTCACGACTTATATCATATACTGTAACTTTAACGGTAGTATTTTTATTTAAGCAAATAAAATATACTTTATTTTTCAACATTAATATTTACAAAACAGATAACATTTTGAATGGAAAATAAAGTATTCGTATTTAATTTTTTCATTAATTATTAAAATTATGGTCAAGAAATCAAGATTTTACCTTTTATTATTTTTTGTATAATTGAATTTTTACATATATTTGAGATCCCTTGAGAGCCCATTAAAATTTTTAAAATAATTAGAGTGTTAATTAGACTATAAATCAAAAGAAATGAAAGGTAATTTAATTTTAGAATCTCTGAATAATAATAATTTTGAAAATTATAAATTATTCTCATTATCTTTCATTTTTGTCTACTTTTTAAATACTTTTTAAAGTGTAAAGGCATAATTGTAAAATCTGCCTAAGCCTAATGAACTTTGTAAATAATTTAATACCTTAAAATTTCATTCAAATTAGTTTTCCAGAAATAAATTTAAATTCCTTGTTTCATTTATACAAACTATAAAATATATTTTATTCGAATGAGTTTTCCAGAAATAAGTTTAAATACCTCGTTTCATTTACTTCAACTGTAAAATAATTAACGTTTAGTACCTAACCAATTTTTAAACTATGCTGTACGCGAATGATGTACGCAGACTCGTTAATGAAATAATCTATTTTTACCCATGAAAAAGTCAAAATGAATAACAGGGTATATATCAATGTCAAACCACCATATTTTAACTTAAAGACATCTAAACAATAGGCATTTGTGAATAACAAAAAACTGGATAACAAATGCTCCTCTTAACTTCCGAAAGCACACAAAAATGAAACTTAATATCCTCATCTCCAAATAAAACCAATAAACTACCCCAACCAAAAAAAAAACACGATCCCGCACCATCGGCCCCTAACATCCACCCTTCACCCTCAGTACCAGCCAATACCCACTCAGCCACTCATCCTCAACATCGATACAGCCGCAAAAAATAATGACGAGCCAACAGCAGCGCAGCCAGACTCGCGATATCAGAGCGGCGAACGAGCGCTGGAATTCCAACAGACAAGTTCACGGGACTACGTTTCCGTATTGGCAGAGCCATGCGCATCGATCCCATAGGTACAGCCGTGCGCGCGTGCTTCGATCGCGAAACATCCGCGAGCAAACCGCACAGCGAGCTCGCAGAGACATACGTTTGCGGTCTCGCGGTTCGCCGCGGCTCTATATGCGTCGCGCTGCGGAGACCGCAAGCCTTTGGATTCGATGAGCGTTCGTCTCCGGCCTTTTTCTTTTGGCTTTTTGACTTTGCAGTCTATGGGGTGAATGGGGATTTTTTTGATAGAGGGAAAGCTGGCTTTGATGTGGTTGGGAGTTGGGTTTCGAGTGGATCAGTTTTTGTTGGGCTGAATATTATTGAGTGCTGGTTCGTTATTTTTAATTAGTTTATTAATAATTTCTAGATTTATCAAGTATGCTACATTTATTATTTAACGCAGGCGGCGTGACCTTAGCCACTTAATTATTTTTATCGACTAAGTTTTATTTATTTTTTATAAATATTCAGAAAAACATGCATAATTAACTTTTATTGATTATCTCTTATAATTTTTTCATAAGTTTAAAAAAAAACATCTATACATATGCGCAAATCAGAAGTTGCACGACATTTTCCAGCTCTTCAAAAAAATGTAAGAGCTTAGATTTTTACCAGAAAGCAGAACGAATTACAGCAATTAGTGAGATTTTGAAGTACGCTTTTCCGAGTAGCTCCAGCAATTACAAACTCGAAATCTCATCCAACTAATTCATATTACCTCTGTCAAAGTCCATCCTCAGTCCAGAGCAAAAGCCAGTAAAAAAAATGTCGAAATACTCACGTCCCAGGCAAGTGTGTCTGCGGTACTGCAAAAAGCCTTCCTGGCACTTGCATAGTCCCTCGTCGCAGCTGCTGTTGGCCACCCTGAGCGAGCACTGCTCGTCCACCTTGCACTCGTATCCCAAAAGCGTCGCTGCAATTAAGAGCCCAGTCAAGCATGTTAAAACAGACCATTATATACTTACAACAAGCATATATATCTATGTATATATAAAAGTACATGGATTCGCGCGAGCTATATAGCGAAGAAGGGAAGGATGGAAGTAAAAGGTCGATTCGATAATCGCGTTAATTGAAAGTCGCTGTTCCAAACTCAATTACCGGCTCTCCTCTTCCTCCTGCGCTCGCGTGTCTCTTTACTCGCTCTCCTCCGGCCTCGGGAACACGCGCGGCAAGAGAGAAGTTTTTCTTGTATAGGGCGGCACGACGTATACAGCGCCGTGGGGGGAATAAAGTCCACTGGCTCCGAACGCTTATTGTGCAGGACTATTCTGGCTATGGGTATATACGTATATATGGAGGACGAAGTTTGTATAATCGGACGGTAAAGTTGAGACGGGCCAGCTGCGCGCGCAAGCCGCTGATTAATTGTTCGAATGCTCTTGCAGGTTTAATTCGAACCCGAAGATTTCTCCTTTGAAGATTTGAATAAATTGCGGAAAATCTAGTGTGTGGAGGAACGTTTAGCTCTTAACAAAATTACTCAACATTGCGCGCAACGAGCACGGATTCCCCGATAGAATCAGCAATTAATCAACGAATTCCAACCGCTAAACAAAGCTCTAACCACGCCAACAATCCCATCTCTCCCTCAAACAAAAAAAAAAAAAAAAAAAAAATCTCCCTCGCCTGGGAATCCCCTTGAAAGAGCAGCAGCCGCGCGACAATAAGAAAGCAGCGTGCAAACGTGCAGAGCCGCATAAGAGATATCCGCTCTCCTAGAATACAGCTATATCGTAAGTTCCGCTCGGCCTTGGCTTTGTGCTCGCTCTCTTTGGCATCGTATATATACTCACACTCGAGGCAGTGCGTCCCATTGTACTGGGCAAAGAAGGGCTGACAGGCGCAGTAGCCCAAGTGGCACTGGCTCCTGACTATGTTGGCCTCGCACTCTCGGTCCTTGTTGCACTCGTCGCCCAGCTTGAGAAGAGCCGCCGGGCCATCCTGATCCTCTGACTCCTGCCCGAGAGAGCTGGATATCTGGAAAAGAAGAGAGAGAGGATATTGAGCTTTTGTCGGCTGACGGGATTGGCTCTGTTGTGCGGCTAGAGTGGGATTTTTGAGGCGAGCCTGCGAAGGAGCTTCAATAGGGAGCTCGCCTCGCCGTTCGCGAGGATGGATAAGTGAGTTCTGGGAGGTGGAGGAAGAGTTGGGAATTGAATTCGAGCCGAGTGCTCCTGAAGGTTGCTATTTTTCCCGATAGCTCGACTGACCAGGAGCTTCCTTATCAATGGATTGCTGCTCGCTTAACTGCAACTTCCACGACTACTATAGGTATATATACAAACTGCAATTCCCCGCAACTAGCCGAGCGTAACGGCCAATCGCATAAACAAAATTCCCCGGCCGCTAATAAAAAGCATCCCAAGACATCCCCGCTAGAAAACAAATAAAGAAGCCCCCCGACTTGCCATTAAAGCCCTGAAATATATATCATCAAAATCTGCATACACACGGCTGCGCGCGCAAAAAGAAGCAGACCTTTTAACATCTCGCTCGGCGAATCCTAGCCCCAGGCTGCACTTCCTGATGCGCTACCGCTCCGCGGCCTAGCAGTACTTTATACAGCCGGCAATTTTTTGCCCCCCTCCTTAGGCCGGCCGCGGCGCTCTCTGCTCGCTCGCGCGAACAATGATGAACAATGTCCGATCCGCAAACGGACCGAGGCGAGCGCGTTAAGACTGAATTATCGACGGCTAATTTATCACGACTTCCATGCCCGTAGTCCCGTAGCGCAGCCC
The DNA here is from genome assembly GCA_900480035.1 of Eupelmus urozonus. Lineage (NCBI taxonomy): Eukaryota > Metazoa > Arthropoda > Insecta > Hymenoptera > Eupelmidae > Eupelmus > Eupelmus urozonus. Next base: position 59,488 of record UELX01000120.1, on the reverse strand, counting down.
GCTGGACGAGGAAGCCTCCCTGGGCTATGTATATATACATTGAAATTGAAATGGGATTGCCGGTTGAAGCGAGCGACGAGGCTTATTGGAAAATTGTATATTTATTACGTGTAAGCGCGTACCGATGCGGCTTGCGGATCGGGCCTTCCTTCCGGTTGCTTTGTTACGGAGGGGGGCATTTTTTTTCGGAATTGCGGTCGCTGATTTGGTTTTGCGATGCTGCTGGGGATTCGATGTGCAGTTTAATTTGCGTAAGTCGCTTGCGGTGAGAATGGGGTTGGAGCTGGGGGTTGGGTCGATACGCCCGCTGATGGGTTTTTAATCGTTTGGTGTGTAATTGAAATTTGATGGATTAAATATATGTAAAATTAATCTGCGGAGTTTATAATGCCGGCTTTGAGAGAATGTTTGATTGAATGTTTTTTTATTGATTATTGGAGTTTTTTACTCTTTGGGATAACTGATTGAGAAGATAAATTGAAAAAAGTAAAATCAAGACAAAGGATTATTCTATTCGGTAAAACATCCAACGAGTTTTTTTTATCTGTCAACAAACATTCAAACAGATACGCATAGTCAATGCAAAGCATCGCTTGATCAGCGAAACAAACGCTCAATTTTTCAGCACTCCCACTCGACGCGTAAACAAATACCAGCAACAATCCAACTCCCAGTTGAACGCGCATGCAGTCAACAGCGGGAGGACTGCACACAGGCCCGCAAACCCGACTCCCAAACAGACCACCCTCCAACAAAGCCATCCTCCTCCCCCATTCAAAGGACTCTCTCATAGCCATCCACCCCGCTTTGGAAAATCGCTCGCGAGTTTCTGGAGGCTCTTTGCTCGGACTAATCGCTTCCCCGTTTCCCACGATCTGCAAACAATGACCAGAGAGGGAGAGGGAGAGAGAGAGAGCAGCAGAGCAGACCAAAGGCCGCCACCGCGGCGAGCAAAAAAAGGCCCACCGCACGAGCGCGCAAGCCAGGAATCCGATGGCCAGAGGATAAAAGCGCCGGAATTTCGCGCATGAGCCTGGATATTTTTCCGGGGGCCTGTAAATTCCCGGCATCTCGGCTGGATAAACGCGCGGCTGCGTCGGGGTGTATATAGATAGAGGAGACGCTGATATTACCATAGCGCGCGCGCGCGACCGGCGCGAGGCTATTAGGAGGCGCGGTAAATTTTCGAGATTCCAAGCTGCGTTGACGCTGGAGGAAAAATTACAGCGCGGGAGCGCTAGCTTTTATTTATGCGTGACGCCGCTCTTCTAGGGGAGAGGATGCTGGCTTTAGTAGCTGCCTGATGGTGATAAACAGGCTGCAATGTGGAGAATCGAAAATCGTCGGGGTAAGCTTATTGCTTTTTTTGAATGATGGATTCGCGACAATGAAAGTGTGTACCGCTAGAGGAAAAAGTTGCTGTTGTTAATAGAGTGAGAATTTATGTTGATGCTGGCTGTTAATATGGATCAGCTGGTGGAAAAATAGTTAAACGCAAAAAAATGAATAATTTATCGTTGCGTAAACTTATATTATCCTCCATTATATCACTGTGAGTTTGCAGAAAAAAAAAAGGAAAAATCCCGATGGTCTAACCGTAAAACTCGAGGCGGCAGCCCTCGCTGGGAATTACCATGATTCGCGATAAATATTCATGGAAAAAAGCATCACAATTTTCATAATGAATCGTGCTAATTTTCACTTTGCTCCCCGCTAGCTTTAACCGTACTCTCAGCGCAACGTTTCCGCAACTCCAACCCGCGATTACCACCAACTTCCCACACCTAATTCCGCCGATGAAAATTTTCACCTCTCCCACAAACGCCTCATTAAAAAAACAATCCATTTCCAATCCCCCCCCCCCTGACAAAGCCCATCCTCGTCAGGCAAAAAAGCAAGCCATCACGATCCAAGCATTCCGCATATAAGCGGAGGCAAAAAGCTCGCGTAGGGCATACGCGTGAATGCTCCCTTTTTTTCTCGCGCCTCTCCGATCCAGCTGAGATGCGCGCAAGAAGCGCGTCGGGGCAATATACATCGCTCGCGCATCGCCGGGCGTAATAAGCCTGCACGGCTTGCGCTCTCCTCCCGCGCCTTAATTACTCGTAACGACGGCTAATTTAAAGCGCGCATTATGCTGCCTCTCTATATATACCTGCGCGCGCGCACTGCTATTCTCACGGAGCGCGCGCGCTGAATGCGGAAAAGAAGCGAGAGCGCGCGCCTATGTGTGTAATGGCCGAGCGAGGGAGGAGAGTTAGGAGAGCGACCTTGGTGAGATTCCGAGGAGGAGATAAGCGCTGCGGGATATACATATACACACGCGAGAGCGGGTGACACCATAGTCCTGGGAGCTCTAATTGAGGCTCTTGTAGGCTTAACTGATCGAGCTGGGGAGCTGGATGCTTACGTTGCTTACGTAACGATCTTGGGGATTTTTTTAGAGGGATGTGTGTGGCGATGGGGATATTGTTGGAAAAGGATGCTTTTTTCATTCAGGGCTTGGGTGTGGGGAATGTTTGTTGCTAGCTGGAGAATAGCAATGAGATTGTGTTTCTTTATCTTGGTAATTGGAATGGATTCGAATCGCGAAAGAAAGTAATTAAAATCGGCGGAAAGCAGCGCGCGCTTTTGTTTGTTTTCAATGCGCCTAAAAGATGATCACAATGATAACTCTTGGTAATGCTTTGTGTCATTAAAATTCCCAATTCAATACTATGAATTATATATAAACGTGCCCATTTCCACCTTAATTAGCCTTCCTAGTTCATATACCCTATATGTAAACACACTCACACACACACACACACAAACGGTCATTACCAGATGAAATCGGTTAATTTTAGGGCTTAATAACAGATTTCGCTAATCCGTTATATTTGTAAGCAAACGGCGGCTCGCGTTTCTCTTTCAAAAGTCATTTCCCAAAAGAGCCGACTACATCGCAAGGCCAGACAATTACAGGAAACAGTAACTCGAACATTTGTTTGCTCTAAACGTCATGAGCGGCCCTAGTTATAACTACTGTTGTCACCTCTCCCAGAATACCACAACGACGAGGCCACGGCAAGTTTATCAATTAGGAAGGTGCTAATTTGCGTACGTGCTTACGCGCAAGCAAAGCGAAGGTCGGAAATTACTTTTCCAGAGAATCAGTCGTCTGCTTATATATGCAGGCGTGGGAGTAAAATTAACGCGATAATCGATAATTTCTCGCTCTTTCGTTCTTGACGCTCGAGCGGTAGACTCGTTAATTGATCGAAGGTGCATTAAGTAATTATTTACGCGGCGAGGCGGTGTGTTATTTTTCGATTCCGCGCTTCATTTATTATTTAATCGTAAAGACTGTACTTTTTATCTTCTCCTTGTTCTTTTATTTAAGCGGAAAATAATTTAACTACGTATGTGCATATATATACGGTTAGCAATTTGAATAGGCGTTGTCTGTTAAAGTTAAATTACAGGTATTTCGTATGTTAATTTAAACAGCTGCGAAATGCCTGTAATTTATTTTAGTGCTGTACGAGTTGAAACAAGAGTACAGCCGATATTAATTTGCCTGTTAATTTGACAGACAAATCGTTCACGCGCCAAACAGCCTTGCAGACCTCTAGCCTGCACCCACGCGTGGACCTAAATACTAAACTTTATAAAAATCCATTAAATAAAAAAGAAGGATAAAATTTTTAGAGGAAACTTCACACGATTAAAGCAAAAGCCTTGATCTTAGGAGCTCGAAAAGATCAGATACTCGGAAAGCCCTGTTACAATTAAATGCAAATCAGCAGAAGGCAGCTCTCACCTTTCCCGCACTCGCGTCGCGATACGGTAAATCCCAACGTCTCTTTTGATCTAAAAAAAAAATCCTCCCATTCCCCGAAACTAAACCGCGGGCTTACACGAAGAAAGAAAGCCTGGGCCGCGCTCACAATTAGCGTAGACAAGCTACGTGCAGCTGTAAAAACCGGGCCGCGTTACAGTTTCGCAGTCATCAAAGCCAGAGAGCGGGCGCGAAATGAAGCCTTGAGCGGGCGCGAAATACACACGCAGCGCATCTAAAATTCAATTCAGCTGGCGGTGCACTTCCGCCATTAGGACAGCAGTAACGTCCCCGCGCGTCATTGTGCACACAAAGCCGCTGAAATTTCTCGCGTGTCCATTTTTCCCTCTGCTGCTTTCGCGTGTGTATATATATATATGTACTTAGACTGGGTCATCGCGATTTTCGTGAGCTCGCTTGCGCTTGCGCTGCTATATAGGTACATATATAAGTAGTGTGAGAAAGCCGAGCGAGCGAGTGAGTGCAGAGAGAGGGCAGGTATATGCACGCGCCCTAAAACTGAGCCGCGCCTGGCACGACTGGCAAATATCTATTATTACTCGATGCCCGTCTATAATGTGTATACGCGCGACGATGATACGACCATGCATCGCACACGGGAAATTGCCGGGTTCGCCGAGGCGCAATGATCCGCACGCAGACTGAGAGAGCTAGGAGAAAAAATCTCCAGGCACAACAGCCCCCGAGGGCCTGGAGTGAGCGAAGGGCGCAGATTCCTTTTCTTTCGTCAAACTGGGTATATTGGTTTAATTATGCTGACGGGACGATCATGCCTGTTAACAGGCGTCGTGTTGTTATTATTTTTTTTTTTTTTTTTTTTACTGTGTTGCAGGCGAGCAGCTACATTAATTGTTGAACTATAGGTGGCTTCTATCGCGTGAGAATTCCAGGCTCGTCTGATTTGCGGAAAGGCTATGATTTATGGAGTGCCTGATGAAAGGGATCGTGGATACTTCGCCGAGAGATAGTTTGAAGTTACTTGCCGAGTGTGCGGTTATTGGCTCGCTTAGTTCGCTTAAGTGAATCGTGCGTCTGAAGTCGAACGGAGCTTCAATTACGCACGCTTAGGGGGCCGGCTGCATTAATGGCTTTTCGATCGTTTTCCCGAGCTAGATCTTGACTAGTTAGGCCAGTTTGCTTTCTAACCTTTGAATTTAGTCGAGTCCTAATTCTAGCTCTTGACTATAAAGTTGCATCGACATTTAAGGGCCTAGTTATGTCCAGCTAGCTAGGCGCTAATCAATTTTCTACTCACGAATCCACGCTAAATTTTAACGATACAAAAAAGTGTGAGAAAGTCAAGGTAAATCTTGCCGCGAATCTCCCAGAACTAGTGAAAGCAACAAATCCTCCTCCTCGAAATATTCCTCGAACGACTTGCTCCAATCCCAGCAGCTCAAATAGAAAAAGCAAATAACCCTTCAACATCTCACAGGCATATAAACCAGCGCTCTGCCAAGAGCATCGCACGCTCGCAAGCCATGAATCAAAGCGTTCTTAAATAAAAAGCCCTGACGAGCGATTGTCACTATACGCCTCCCCTTAATAAGAACAAAAGTAAACAGCAACTCGCACAGAGAGAGAGAGAGAGAGAAAGAGAGTGTATAGCATAGCAGCGCACGCGTCACGTATACGCATTCATTACGCCATAAAGAAGCGACGCGTTAATGCTGCTAGCTCGCGTGCAAACGCTGAGAGGGGCAATTTCGCGCGACACCGCCCTATGCTCTATACGACCATTGTTGCATGCGCGCGCGCGCGCTCGCGCTCTTTATTGTTTGCTCTTGCTCAGCAGTAGCGGCGGCTGCGTGTGAGAGAGAGAGAGAGAGAGTGAGATTTAATGCCGAAACGAGAAGAGACTCCAGAACATTCTGCGACGTGTGGGACTTGGCGCGTTTATTAAGCTGCGTGTGTGTGTGTGCGGATGTGTGAGAGTTGAGGCGGCGAAATGGCAAGCACCTGTTTGCCTGCTGTTGTGACAGCTTCTTTTTTTTTTTAGTGTGGCTGCAGCCTGGGGCGTGAGGCTTGAGATGATTAGATTCTGGGAGAGGAGAGTGCACTGGCGTAATGGCGTTTTTATGGCTTGTTGGATACGAGGTGCGCTTTAGTAAACAGTTAGTCTGAGCAAATATACGTTTCGCTGCGTCGTGTCTGAATAGAAAATTAAATAGGCATCGAAACTGGATTGTTTAGTTATTGCGGTTGATGATTAAAAAATATTGGTCTAAATAATATGATTGATTAATGTATCCCTCTATGTGATCTGTTAAATTTTTTCATTTCGTCGTCAAGAATAAAGCTACTTGATAAAGATAATTCGAAAGCAAGCCGCTCTCATGAAAATTGCATCAAATATAAGTTAAAGACGCCGAGCCGAGCGCGCTCCTTAAGCAATCCCCAGAAAAAAGCAATTTAATATACCAAAGCTGCCCTCGACGTCCCCGCTCAATAATACATCATTCGCCGGGCGCAAAAACCTCCTCCACTCGATATCCAATCTAAAAGTAACCGTCCCCCCACGCCGGCCGTCAAAAAAGAAATACCGAAAAGGAGCCGGACTCGCTCTCCTTTTCCGCAAAATTAAGTCGTCGGGGGGCATTCTTCATCGTCCGAGGCAGAAAAACAGATACGAGTATAGAGGGCGCATTCTTCATCGCCGAGAAACAGAGAGAGAGAGATAGAGGCCAAGGGAAAAAAGCCACCCCGAGAAACTCGCGCCGCTGGATTTACGGTTACGAGCTGTACGCGCTACTAGCCGCTCCGGCTTTGAAGTGCGGATGTATAGAGACATTATAGTATAAGAGGGGGACGCAGTTGCGACGATTTGGCCCGAGTTGTCCTTGCAAGACTCGAATGTGTATGTTAAAGTGGCGGTGCGCTGGTTTGTGGGAAATGACCGCCGGGACGTTTTAGAGTTTAATGCGACTGCTTTTTGGGGGACTGCGGATCGTCAGCGGCTCCGGTTGTACTGTTGTGGAAACGGTTTTTTTAATTTCGTCGAGCGAGTGCAGGGTATATTTTGTAATTTGAAAATATTCTAAAACGGCGTTGTTTCGTCCGGAAGGCATTTAAATCGGAAATTGCCTGAAATTCTCGTAGGCAATAGTAAATTCGAAAGCTTAATGGAATACAAGCAAATCCATGTAGCAATCTTGGTAGGTACGCTCGGAATCTTGTGGATAAAGGCTGCAGCCCTGCCCGAGCTACCCGCAGCTTGCAATCGTACAAAACTACGTAGCGCGCCGCGGCGGAAAAAGAGAGAAAAAGCCACGAATTCCGCCGTTACAAAAAGCTAATTCCTCGCGAGGAAAGCACCGTTACGCAACTCTCGGCAATGCTACACTCGTCCCTTAGTACACACGCACTATTATACCCGCACCTCGCACGCCACTTTTTTCTTTCCCACCTCCTCTCCCCCCCGTATCATCGGGCAAAGAAAAGCCAGAGCAACAGCTCTCATCTGAGAAGAGCTGGCCCAGACAATATATATAATCGCGCTCTCTCTCTCTTTCTCTGGCGCAGCTCTCGCTATCCCTTAAGGCGCGAGTTCTCGCTTCGAAAAATCCAATTAGAGGCCGCGTGTGCGATTACGCGCGGCGGCGGCGGCGGCGCTCAGCTGGACTGCGCTCCTCCATCACGTAATATTTTCCGCGTACCGCGGAAGCTCGACCTTACCCGTAATTACCCCGCGCGCGGATGCCGAGCCGAAGTGCTCTCGCTTCTCTCTCTCTTTCTCTTTCTTTATATATACATATAGAGCTCTATCTTTCTCTGACTCTATGTGTATTATACGCATGTGATGGAATATAAAGTTTACGCTGCGAGAGTGTATGCATACACGCCGACGCGGAAGTCGGAGAGTTTTATTCTTCTGGCGCGAGTGAGCGCTCGATTTTAGCAATTACCGCGAGAGCTGAAAAATGCTTGGAGGATGCGTGGCTGCTGTGGCTTGAGTGGGAGCTGGTTTAATGATTGCAGGCTTGTGCTGGACTTTCAAAATAATCAAGAGAGTGCAGATAATCTAGTTCCGCTCTTGCCGGATGTGTTTGGTTTTTCAAGTTCGATGGGCGGTTCCGCTCATTCTTTTCGTGATTAATAGTCTTAGCTGCTTTTGACGGTCACCGCAACGTTTTATTAAACTTTTCAAGGGCGTCGTATACCCCAAGCAAAAATTTAACCGTTAATCCGCTAACAACCTCTCTGAAACGTCAATTTTTCAAAGCAATGAAATAAAGTTTCAGCAAACTCGCGCAAAAAGCTAGAAGCCGCAGCCGTGTAGCCCAAGTCACTCGAGTTGAAAAGGCGAAATTCAATATCGCCTCGTTAACTCACCGTTAAGGATAATTAACTGCTCCTACCGCAAAAAAGAAACTTTAGAAAAAGCCCGCCTCTCGCCGCGCGGCCGCTTGAAATTCGCGCGGCGAGCGCGACCGGCGGCGCAGCCCAGAGGCAAAAAGGACGACTTAGCTCCTCGCGGCACTCGCAATCAAAAAAAAAAAAAATGGAGCGAGCGAAGCCGATGTATACGTATACCCCGAGGAGCTACCGTAACCGATAAAAAAAAAAGAAAAACGAAAAAGGACAACTCGCCGCGCCGCGAGGCTTCTAGTAAAACAACGAGAGCGCAAGGATCGAAGAATCCGATATATTGAACCTATCCAGCACTCCCCTCCCCTTTCCCTTTCGCGCGGGCTCGCCTCTATAGGCCATTTACTTCATAGAGCCGCGAAACGAGGAAGCCTCTGGAATGCGAAGCGCGAGATCTGGTTTTTAATGATAACTTTGTAAAGGATTATCATGGCGAACTCGCGCCTCGCGGCCTGGTTAAGGTGACAACTTGCTAGGTTATGTTGGTTTTACAAGGTGAGAGACCGGTCCGATGGGTTTATTAAGTGCGCCGCCAAGATGAGATAAGAGGGTTTGCGTGTACTTTTTGGACTTTAGCCGAGTCTAACCTAAATAGACGACGGCGTTGTTGTGACAGCGTTATGAATTTACGGTGTTTTGGATTAAGCAAAGAGCCGCTGGTGGAGGGGGTGGGGGGACTGCTTAGTTATAAGTTATGTTTATGTGGTTGCAGGGAATTCCGGGATGCTTGGATATGCGGCACAGATTATTGGATTTTTCCGACGATAAAATTTAATCACGCTCCGATTGGGGTGCAGACACATTTTTCGTTTAATAGAATAATAAGCACGCGGAATGTATTTCAGAGGGAATATCGGAGGCGCTTTATGGCTTTTTAAACATTTCAATTTTAAGCTCGATCGTGCGCGCAGAATGCAATAACAATGCGTAAAAGCTGGAAAACCGCGGCTGGCGATTCGCAACGGAAGAATTTAATTATAAGCGATTCTCGTTAATTATACTCATTACAGCAACGAATCACGATTTCAATTACCGTTTTGTCGTTATATACTGTATATACCCACGGCGCGCGTACGTAATTTTGCGATTCCCGTTCACGCAAGCCCCCACTGCGCGCATCCACATATATGCATGTGGATACAGCCTTTTAATCGCGCTCTTCCAAACTAATAAAACGCATCGACGAAAGAAGATCCGCTTCGATTCATAATAGCTGTATCCACGTCAATCTAAGCGGCCGGGAAAATTAAATATTCAGCCCGACATGTCGAACGGTGCTCTAGAGTAGCCGCGCGTAATGGATTACCATTCGAATGCCGAGGCTGTTACGTTGGCTCGCCGAGACCAATGACCGAGTGTCTGTGTGCCTCGGCATGTCAAGTACGTGAGAATTTTCAGTAATTTAGAGGTAAGTATGGGCCCTCCCCCGCTGGCTCATTACCCGCGCTTCTGCACCTTTTATGGGCCGGAGCGCGCGGGCTTGAAAAATTTTCTTTAACGCCCGTCTTGCTCGCTTAATGCGAGAGAAAAGAGATAACGTGTGACTCGCGTACGCTTTTTTTCACAGCCGGAACAATGAGGCGAGTGCATAGGTGCGAGAGATAGGATCACTTTGCTGGAATTATTGATATTCTGCTAATATAGAGGCTGGCTTGGTATTTTTTAATTTTGAGTTAACGGGGCTTTTAATTTATGTTTAATTGGGTGGAATTGCTTTCTGTCAGTGCTACTTGTGATGGGTAATTTTTTTAATGCTAGTATATAAATCCAAGTATATTGTAAAAATTCAAAGTATAAAATTTTTATTTTTGACTGATCAATTCTAAATATACGATATTTTTTTCAAAATAAAAAAATCTGAATAATGCAATTAGTCATCGTAATGGATTGATACCCAGAAAGGTTAAAAATACGTAATATTTCAGGAATGATAATAAATTCGATATGCAAATTTCAGCCATAAATTTAATATATAAATTAAACCGAATCCTTCTCCCACCAATAAACAAATTCAGCAATCATTTCCAAAAATAAGACTTAAAATTCAGTCTCAGAAAAAGCATCAAACCAATCCCGCCACTATCCCCGGCCTATCCAGAAAAAGCGCAAACAAAACAGACGAAACTCGTAAACAACGAAAAAAAAAGATCGTTTCCTTACCAAAGCCGCCAGCACCGTGAGCAGCATCAGCGACGGTCCCACAAGGCTCCTCATTCTCAGGATCATCCTGTCACTTCCTTCCCGAGCTGCCGATCCGAAAAACCGCACCGATCAAACGTACCGATCCCTCCCCCTCCGAAATTCAAACATAAACAAAAAGAAAAAGCAGACGACGTCTTTTGTGAAAATGCCCGTGTCATCCGACCGCCTCCTTCTTATCCATGATCCACACTACAAAGGGAAAAAAAAAGTAGAAAAAAAAAAGAAAATAACCGATCTCCCGGGACTTTGGCTAGTATATAGTACAAGGTTATTTAAGGAGCAAGAAAAGAGTGAGAAAAGTGTGAGGAGCGCTCGGCAAGGATGCGGCCAGCACGCGTGCGCACCGATGACTGAGAGGGCGGCCTCGCGGCCCCCGAGTTTGCGTTATACACGGCCGCACCGGCCCCCGTGCTCGCGGCGGGGATAGAGAAAGAGAGAAGGAAGGAGAGAGAGAAGAAGTAGCGGAGGGCCCGTTCCACCACGCACTGATGTAATATTCCTTCCTTCCTTATGCTATGCGATCGCTTCTCGCTCTCTCTCTCACTCTGCTCTATAGGATCTAGGCTTGCCTGCGCCCGATGCATATAGTCAGGTGTGAGCCGAGCGGCAAGTCTGACACGGGGTTTCGAGAATTTTTTCTTTTTGCATGGGATAAGAGTCAGGTGGGCTATTTTTGGATGTAGGAGAAAAAAAGTGGTTGCGCAACGGTTTGAAGGACCTGCTTTTGGGATTTTAATTGGATGGGGGGAAAGTAGGATTCTGCAGCTGGAGCGGAGTGTGCTTCTGATGGGAGACGTGCTCGATGGGAGTAGGTGTCTGAAGAGGAGAAACGCTTAAGCGAAGATCTACTTATTAACATCTATTACGAGGCTGCATATTGAAATTTTAATTGGCTTTTCTATTAAAGCGTAATTTAATTCGAAATTTCGTGTATTAACGGCGCAACGCGAAAATCAAAAACGCTACTCCATTATACTCTCAACGATCCAACCATCCATTTTTCCGCCTACATCCCCCTTTCCAAAAAGAGGTCAGCCTCCTACTTTCTCAAAAGCACCTCATCGCAACTGAAAAAGAGTAAAAAAACGGCCCGCGGAAGTAAAAATCCTCGCTCCTCGCTTCCTGCAACACAGGCCACGTCCTTAGCCGTTCAATCAAGCCACTCAAGCATCCCAGAACGCACAACCAGCTCGGTGCGAGCGCGCGAGCGCGAATTAGCTCCAATTTGAGCTTGCGCGTTCTCGCAGCTCGAGCGAACAAAAAGCGTTTAACGAACGTCGTTATTTCGAGCAGCAGCCATAGAGCGGCTTTGGCTACTTATATACGCTCTGGCGTCCCGCAAAAGGACCACTCTCGGGGGGCAAGCCCCTATTCTAATCGCGCGGCGCACGCACAACAATGCGAATCGCGACGCTCTCGCCCTTTTCCTTTGTGTTGCTGCAAAGGAGAGCGAGAGCGAGAGCGAGAGCGAGAGAGAAAGATGCTTCGAAGATTGCGGGAGCGAGTTTTTTTAACAGCAGCAGCAGCAGCAGCCGCGTTCCGCTGGATATATAGTGCGTCGGGGTATTTGTAGGAGAGGAATTCCGAGATGCGTTGCGCGCCGTGATGCGGACTGGCTTTTTTGCTGGCTTTGATAACTCCTCGGAATGCCGGGATCCGATGAGAGAAGTATGGATGATACAAGACACTGGGTTATTGGTTCTTTGACGGTTTTTTTCTCCGCTGCACTATCCGCTCCCGGCTGCAGTAAACATGCCCGGCAACTAATTGCCAGAGTGAAATATTAAAATTGCAGGGAGAGGCCGTAAACACGAAGCCAGCACAATATCTGACAATTCCAGCCTTTCAATTATACCGTCTCCGCGGTTCCCGCAAAAATAGCTTCCTAACTAAGCGTATACACGCTTTTCCCTATAGAAGCAAAGCGCAGCAGCCTTGCACTTCCGCTCTCTCTCTCTCTGTAGTCGCGAGCGCATTCTCTCCATATCTGCAGCTGAGCCAGCCCTTTGTGAGAAGATTCCAAATTAGCTCCAAGATTCCGCATATCGGGCTAAGCCCTTGGCCAAACCCGTAACAAGCTGTCCCCTACACGGACTCCGCCGCGATGCGATACATCCCCGGAGCCTATTATCCAACGCGGCGGCGGCGAGCCGAGGTCAGCTCATTTTTTCCGGCATTATTTATCGCTTCCTCGAACGCGCCGATGGCCCCTGCACACACCTCGGCGCGCATACCTTATACACACTATTCCGCCACAGGACATTCATATCCGTACATACACGCATATATGTATACATACAGCTAAGCGCTGCGGCGTACGTGCGTCCGCGGCTCGTCACGTCGTCGCGACGTCGTCGGCTGAAAATTTCCAAGGGAACAAAGGCCCGGGCGCGGGAGGAATACATATATATATATACGCGTGTAAATTTTCCGAGGAGAGATGAAAGGGCTATACACGGCTGTTAACATACTGTTAGAGAGGCGGAAGCGAGCGCTCCATTATCGGGATCGAATCTCATTTTCGCGCTCCAAGTGAGAGAGAGAGAGAGAGCTTCTTTTGAATTTGTAATTCCATCGGTGTGATTTGTTGATACGCGAACGCGGGGCGATGTTCGCTCGGCTGAATTATTGTTTAGCAGCGGGGAGGGTTTCGTTAGTCGAACGCGCGAGAGAGAGAGAGAGCTGCGGGATGGAGCTGGGTTAACGCGTGTGCATTACTCGAAATAACGTGTTATTAACTGGGAGGCTATGTATTATTCATAAGCGGCGAGTATTTGCATTGAACGTGCCGAGTTGATAGTTAATATGCATAAAGAAAATTATTGTTCTTGCGGGAATAAGTGTAACGCTTTTCGCGCGGAGAGAGACGGAAAGATGGAGCCTTTTGTGTGTGTATATACATATATATATATATAGCGCTCCTTGTTTAAATATTTTAAGGACCGTCTTTTTCCGCGCGCCGAGCGCTAAGATTTCCTTATTTCTTAATGCAGTCCATAATTTTGCACTCGAACACGTCAACAGTCCAACTTTCCATTGGTATATACAAGTTTTGCTCTCTATACAAGCAGTCCACAAGTAGCGTACAACAATCTTGTATAGTCTAAAAAATATGAGGGTTACCGAAAGCGGCGTAGTCTGCTCTTTAAATGCAAATGACTCATCATATATACGCAGCCACGTCTAATTCCTAAAGCGTGAACAATCTCGTTTTAATAAAAACAATTTACCTATTAAAACAGCATTAGCCATTCAAAGAGGCCGACAATTAGCCGGCCACCAGCGTAACCATCACGCTTTTTTCTTTCTCCACAGTCGCTCTTCTCCCGCTGCCCGATACCAGCCATTATGAAGTACAGCCAAGTATTGTACGGCCCTACTAAACAAATGTTTGCTCTCTCTCCCCTTTTTTCTCCCTTCTCTCTGCAGTCGACTACTCGAGAAAACATCGATATCGAGAGGGATAACAGAGCTGCGAGACGAATAAAGATATACTGCAGGCTGCGCCGGGCGAGCGCTCGGCAAAGAAAGGGACGAAAGAGAAAGAAGAGAAAAAGACGCGCGGCGCAAGTTCGTTTCGGTGAAAAGAGCCGCGCGAGGAAGTGCCGTCTCCGGAATGCTAATTGAAGAGGTAGGCGCGAGCGAGAGAGACAGAAGCGGCAGCTAGAGAGGGAAGCGAGGATGAAAAAAAGACTGGGACGAGTCGAGGGAGAAAAAAAGACGAGTCTGCAGGCGACGTCGGGCTCTGTGTGTGCGCGCTCGCTCGCTCGCTGGAGGAGAAAGAGCACGGATATGACTTTTTGTGATGGGATTGCGCTAGATGGATGCCGGGAGACTCTGGCCGCGGTTATTCTCTGGATTTTCGCGTTTAATAAAGGAGCCTGCTGAGGGGCTGGGATTAAAAATGGTTTTGCTGCTCGCGATGGCGCTGCTCTCTCTCTCTCATGTATTCATTAAGTTGAGCTTGAGGGATTGTAATTTGGGTTGGTAATGCGCTCCGGGTGCACTGATTTTATACTTTTAGAGGAAGCTTTTCTAAGTTCAATGTCTATATGTGAATGTAACTTTTAATATTTACTGTGAATTTTCAAATGGAAATGCTCAATTTAGCGTGAAACTAACTTTGAACTGTTTATTTTAAAATACCTTCTACCTCCGCTTCGATAAGTTCGCTCTGGAAAAACGGTCTGCTTGTTTTGAAGAGGTACTTTATCTTGTTCAGCTTTTAGACTCTTCTTAACTCTACTTTAGACTTCTCTTATTAAAAGAACCATTTCAATTTACAATTTTTCAAACAATGCATTTTTTATATCTAAACTTAAAAAGCCTTTTTCCTTTCCGCCTAATCATTTTTAAATCCCCAACAGGCACAGCTCCATTCCATTTACGATTATAAACGTCAATCCCAAACAAGAAACTTTTAAAAAATCCCTCTACTAATCCCATAACACTTAAAACTAATGAAAGACCCGATAAACGTACACAACAAATCACTTCCAGCCCATTAAACCAATTCAATAATCCCCGCGCCTCCTAAAAATCCATCCTCGCGCGCATACCTCAAAAGCATTATCGCAGCGCAGCATAAATTCCACATCCAATCAAGCCTCGCCCTCTCGATAAACGAACCAAACCCCTTAACCCAAGAACTTCATTAAAATCGCCTAACTTCATTAGACACGTGAAAAGCCATCCGCGCGTATCTCGAGTCCGAGAGAGAGGGAAAAAAAGGGGCAGCGCTGGCAAAGTTGAGTAGTAAGGTAGTGGTTCGGCGCTCGTAAAATCAGCCGATAAATCGGCGCGTCGAAAGCGGAAGTCTCGTTAAAGCGGGAGCCCTTCGCGCAGGTGCAGCGACTAATACGGCGCTGCTCGCGACCGAAAATAATGAGCCATAAATCCTGGCTTACGCAATAATAAATTAGCCCTCGCGGCGAAGAAGAGAGAGAGAGAGCGAGAGCGCAAGGGATCGTGAAAAAATCGGCTCTAGCGTATAGAATGCCCTTCATGAATGAAAGATCTGGAAGAGTGTAGTTCCCTGGCTGCGCGCACGCGGCGGTGCTCGCTTTGTTAGTCGCCTGCAGAGCTCAGCTCTCGTCCTACGAGCATCAGCTCACCGTTAGCCGCGAGCTCGCTCGTCAACTGGATAAGGGATAGGAGACGGAGTGTCTTTGCGTAGTCGGAGCACACACACACACACGCGACTTGCCGCTCGCGCGCCGAGAACAGAGAAACAGAGAAACAGAGAAACAGAGAGAGACTATCATCAGATAAGGAGTTTTGTGCGCGCGCGCGCGCGAGCGAGGAATGCTGCTTTATCGAAGCCGAGGCGTGTTATTGTCGTGTATGACAGCTGTAAGCTGCTCTCTCTCTCTCTCGCGAGGATATGCAGTGAGAATTGAGAAACCGTTGCCCCATCATGCAGCAGTATAGGACTGTGTCTATCGAGGCTTCCGCTTTTCATGCGCGCAGCCGCTCGGGTTTACGCTTTTTTACGCGCTCAAATAGACCGTTTTCGTGCCGGCGTGCTGGGGTATGAAGATATTTCAGGTACAATAAAAAATGCGTTTCTCTTTGTGTAATTGCGGGCTGTAAAAGTTTTGGCTTTTCAGAGTGGATGGAGCGGACCGTTTTTCTAGTATAAATAAATCTACATTTTACCGATGCAAAGTGGACCATCAACGCGCTACTGCGGTTCGTTTTGTAGGTTTTCGATGCTCTGCAATTTCCAACACTTTTCAGACTCTGTAAATAAATTACAATACCATTTTATTCAGAATTCGAACTGCATAAATTTTAAAATAAAATTCGTTTCTTTTTTTATGTCTTTAAATTTTGTTGAAATATTTAAAAACTGAAAGATTCACGTACTTAAATTAAAGTATGAAACAACAATAGGACATCAATGATGTTGGGTAACAAATAAACTTTCTAAACCAGTCTCGAGCCACAACTCGAAATTACTAGTCGAAAACAGAGTCAAGTGTAATAAGTATACACAAAGTCCCTCTAAATTACCCACTTCCACAACTGACAAAAACTGAAAAATTGGCAAAACAAACAAGAACCCTCTCGACAGTATAGCCCCGCAGCCATCGCATAGTTCGCAATTAATCAACCATCACTCTCATAGCCTACAAATTTACAGTCCCTCCATAAAGCCACAACAGGCACAAAAAACATACCCAACACTCACTTCCAACTAAAAACCATTTCCCGCGCATAAATCAGCTCCCAAACCAGTCGAAAGCCTCGAGCCAGGACACCTCCCTGAGCAGAAGAAATCAGCATCCTCAGCATCAGAAAATTACTCACCATCGTTCGCAATTCGGGCGAATTGTACGTGCCAGTTCTCCGAACTGCTCTCTCGCTTTGAAAGCAACAAGTGTAAAAAGAGTCGTGCGAGCGCCGCGAAGCGCATCGTCCGAGCTATTAACTATACTTTATATACATATACAGACCGACAAAATCGCGCTAATATCCGGGCGCGCGCGCGCTCGAGAGCGCGGAATTTACGAGCGATCGATCGGCTTTCCCGGAAACAGAGAGACAAGCGCCCGCTGCCTCTCCCCGTGCATGCCTAATTAATGGCGCCGGGGTGGGGGCGATCTTCCGAGCTCTCTCCTGGCGCGTAGTGCCGATTTTTAGTGCGATTTGCAAATGGCATTCGCGGAAACGGCCTAGGATTCCTTCGCGGAATAGGGCAGAAGGAGAGTGAGAGAGAGAGCGCGCGGAAGGTGCGTTTTATTGCCCGCAAGAGCGAGTTTTATATACGCGCGCGCTCGCCTCGTGAAATTCTATAAAGTTCCCGTAATAAAGTAATGGCCGGGAGTGAGAGAGAGAGGGACGGCTGCTCTTGGCCGACATCACCTTCCGCTTCTTTGCCAAGCGGCGCGCGGTTACGTTTGCAGGAGAGCGAGAGAGAGGTTTATCTCTCTAGGGCGAGAGCAGAGAGATAAAATAAGGTGCTGCTTCTGCTTGCGGTCGCGCGCATCTCCCTCTCTGTGTGCATTGTACAAATATGGCGCTTTCGTTTACCTTCGCGGGGCCGGCTTGCGCCTTTCGGAAATTGTAAAGGGTGTGTTTGTCAAGTGCGAGATAGGATGAGACTGGGAGGATGCTTTTCGACTATTTTATTAGCTCTGAGTGAAGCTTGCTGGCTGCAGCCAAGATAGGGGAATGGAGCTTTTCGTAGACGAAAATGTTTGATAAGCTTGTGGGAGAAAGCTATTGTTATGTCGATAATTTTTAGAGAGTTAGTTTCTTTTTTGGAGCTTTAGTTTAATGCATCTTGTATATTGTAGCTTTTAGGTAAAACTGGTGAGTATGTCTGTTCAATAGAAATACTCAAGTCCACTTTTCAAAATGTTTTAATTGATTATTTTAATTCTTTTTAATAAAGTTTTCAACGTTTTCTTTTAACATTTCTTCCGAAATCGCTTGGGATTACTGAAATTATTATTATAAATAGTCATTATGTTATAATGACGTATACGATATTCTTTTGCCAAAAACTGGATAATACCAAAAATAAAAAGCTCGATGTCATCGTGTCTATCAATTTTAAAGTTTTGACAATCATTTTTAAAAATAACACGTTTTTCAAAATTGCCCGCAGGCAAAAGTCGATTACGTCATGTTTCCAAACAAAAGTCTGTATACGTAAATGATTGAAACGATAACGAAAAAAAAATTCAATAAAAAAAACAATTGTATTTATTTAAATAATATGTAAACAGGCTTCCTGTTAAAACATTTTACAACTTTTTACCTTAAAATAAGTAATAAACGTTGATATTTATTAAAGTGCTTTTTATATGCCAATTCGATGCTCTCTGCATATTCATGAAAATTTCCTTTCAAGCTAAAATAATAAAACAAATATTAATACGTCCAACAAATCAATGCATAAAATCTTTATATTTACATTAATTAAAAAAGCTTATCTACAACAATCAATCAAAATCCACAATCCTAAACCAGAAAGAAACCTAAAACCACAATCTTCCTCTATTTTCCCACCTAAACAAACACACACACACACACTCCAGGCAAAACGAAAAGCAAAAATCCACTCGAATTCAAGCAGCCCGCAACCACACACATCCCCTTAAGCCATCCCATCATCAGCGGCAAGCAATCCCCCGCAAGAAGCGATAACTCGCCACATACTCTCCAGCTCATCAGAATCCGCCTCGCGGCTGTGTGCGCTCGCTCCCAGGCCGCACTCGGCTCCCCTATATAATGCACACGCACCGCATATCCGCGGATTAGCGCATTGTTACACACCGTCTTCCCCCCTTAATGCCCGCCCTACCCCCACTCCACGTGGGAGATTTCTCGCCGTGCGTTATATGTAGGTATATACATATACACGCGCTCGCCATTTGCGCGCACGCGACATCTTCGTTATGTAGCCGCGCTCTCTCGCTCGCGCTCGAATAACGATTTAACGGTTCAGATATCCCGTTCTCGTGATCGTTTTTCTCTCTCTTTCTCTTTCGGTCTATGTACAGCCTGAGCGCTGTGCATCTCCCGCGGATAGACATAGAGACAATCCGCGCGAGCCGCAGTTCCGCAGCTGATTTTAATACGCCGCGGCATTGCTCTCTAATCGCGCACTTTTGTTGCGTCCTTTATATTTTTTGTGCTATACTGCGCTCGCGCGCGCGCGTATACAGCGTGACGGCGCTAAGCTTTACGAGAAGCTGCTAGCCGCGCTTTTTCTGCCGCCGCGGATTCTGCGCGGCTATTAGTTACTGTTATTGATCTCTTAAACGGCCGATCATTACGGCTAGCGTTACCTCCTCTCTCTCTCCTGTAGTAGGCCAATTATCAAAATTGACGCGGCAGCGGTGAGCCGTTTGAGTGTATACACGCAGGCCGCACGATAGGAAACACGCGCAGTTTTGCGTGAGCTGCGTTTAGGAGAATTTAAACTTTAGTTGCGGGCTTTTCGAGGCGCTTTAGCGAGAAAGAGCAGGTATGTGGTTTGGCTGAGATTTTAAGGGGGCGCGCACTTGACACACATCGCATGTGTAGATATACAGGAACAGGCTCGTTCAGACAGACTGTAACTACTTGTTTTACGCGCCCGGGATATTTAGAGTAACGCGCGGGGCGTTAGGTGTCGAAACGTTAGCTCAAAGTAAACCGAGCTAAACGAATTAGGTGCTCCGGCTTTCAAACGCATTTCAATGCTCGATCTGTCTATATGGGTCTGTTCGCTGTGGTAGCAGAAGTAGAAACGCGGATGCTTTGAGCGATTGTAAAGCGAGACAACGAGCTCTTGTAAAAACGGAAACTACAGCGCGCTGCTTGACGATTTACAAATCGCCCGTCGTTTCTATATATGCAAATAGCGGCCATCTGCGCGTTATTCTCTCGCGCGCTTGTATTCATCTGTCCAACAATGAGCGCAACTCATCTGGCCGCGCGCAGCGGAAAAACAACAATGCAGATCGGCCCCGCAGCTAAAGACTCGACGGCGCGCACTTATACACTCGTCATTCTCCTCTCTCGAACCCGCAGCCATGTACGCAGCTATCTTCGCTAAGCGAAAACTCATCGTCCGCGCGCGCAAAAAGCTAACGAGCCGATTAGCTTTTCTAACCTCTCCTCTCGCAGTACTAGGTATAGACTTAACGATGAAAAATCACCCGTACAGCTCCATCGGCGCACGTAAAAGGGAGTAATGCACTTTGACAAACGGTACATGCCGCGAGAGAGCGAGCCGTGCGCGCGCGCTGTCATTTGCATCGACTGCGCGCACGCCGCGCAATTACCTTACTTTTCTTTTGACACTCGTTTACCGCGCGGCGCGCAGCTGCTTCTTCTTCTTCTCTACCTGATTCTCCTCGGCGCGCTTTTCGTATTCTGAATAGGTGCATATACTGTCCGACTGGTGTATCGCAGATGCATCGCACCGGCGGTTAGGTTATATTGGTATAACCGTTAATCTTGCCCCGCCGAGAAGCAATAGACGCGCGCGATTTTCGCAGCCGCAGCCTTGAAGGGAATGAGTGTACTTATACAAGGCGGAATTGAATAAACTGAATGTTTGTATACGCGGCTTTTTAGAGGTGTATGGGAGTAACTGTTGCCGCGAGTTTTGCGGATAAGGTTATTTAGCGGTTTTTAAAGGAGGCCTGTCGGAGCCGGGACTGGTTTGGTTAAGGACGAGCGTTTTTTTCTAAATAATTTTTGCAAGATAAGAATGGACTGGTAATGGGAGTGTTGAGATAGCGCGTTTCGTGATTTGCGAACTTACCGTTGCGGCGCTGCTAATTTACCGCTCGGGCTCTATCAAGTAGTTGGAAAATGATTGATAAAATAGCATTACTCTGTAAATTGCGCTTGTTAGGCGTAATCGATACTCGATCGAATACTTCAGTGACTTTATCATGATGAAAGATACTTTAGAGGCGCACGGATATGACTTTATAAAGGATAATCATATTTATTAAACGGATTCGCATAACGTTAAATATCTTAACGTCATAATCGCGATAACTTGTTCTGCTGCTACGCATCCTGAGAGCGTGTAATTTGAAATGATACTCTTACATCAAGAATATCGATCTATCTAAAAATGTGTAAACCATATATATTTATATTCAACATTCCCGGATCACATTTGAAAATGCCCGCATTTACGCGAGCAAAAATCAAAGCTTTCAAACCCCGCAAATTAAATGAGCGAAGCCGCGATTGTATATCCTTTCAAAGATTGCCAGTAAAATTATTTATCTCGCGGCGCACGCATCCGTTTCGCCCTTGGAAAAAAAGGGAGCAGAATGGAGCAAATAAAATTTACGGCTAAACGACGAGCTGTTTTTACTCCCCGATATATTTTACAGGTTTGCAGGAGCAATAAGAGGCGAGCTCCTCTAACTATAAGTGAAACTTTCCGCGAGCGCGAGAGCGCGCAGTGGCCAGTATATATACGAGGACAAGATGCACTCCGTTACAAATGTTGCAGCTATTTTCGAAAGATCAATAACGAACTTCTTCTCGAGGGTATTGTGAGCTGGTCAACGGCCTTGTTGCAGTATGATGTTCAGTTTACAACTGTGGAGGTCGTTACGAAAAAGTCCGGGGAACGACGGCGATAAATATTTTTATCGGCAGATCGATAAAAATTAAGCCCAATTAGGGACGATTATTGCTTCAAATGCCGCTGCTGTAAAGTTGAATGTTTTATTGTGTGTTTTAATGATATTTTTTATTAATGGCCTTATAAAGATGTTAAGCTTTAATTTATAGGCGGGGTGTAACGGCCTGGGAGATTAAAACCGGTAATAGAATTAAAAACGATTATTTTAAAATGCTAGTGAATTAAAAACTAAATAATGGCGTTCAGTAAATTTTAAGTAAGTTGAACGACGTTTTAGTAGAAATATATTGATTTATTCGAATAATTGCATGTTTCGAGATATTAGACAACATCAAACATTTAAGATTTTTAAAAATATACTTAAAACTATAACGTTAGCCATGTATGATTAGCAAGCAAATGAAATTTCTAACACCACACTGTAAAAACTTTATTAAATTTCTCAAATGCTAAAAATCTGTTTAAATGTTGAAAATAAAAAGGAAACAACTTATTACTACTTACGTCTTCTTGAAACATTTAAAATGTATCTTAATAGAATTGTTACGTAACGTCCGGTTTTTTCGAAGCAGCCGTGCGCGGCAGGTGCTGCCTCCAGTGTTCTTTTCCGCAACCAAAGCACGGCGACGGAGTGAAAGTGCGGTTAGGAATCATGGCGTTAGTTTCTGCTAGGACGGTTTTATACCCCGGTAAGATTGATTTTTGCAGAAATTATTAAATGATTCTTGCTAAAAGCTACCTCTAACCCTCCTACACCCATCAACAAATCGAATCGATCCAACCTTTGACGCTTATTGTTTTCAACTTGCGCGAAAATATGTAACCTCGTGGGAGGGTACAACTGCGAGATAATCGAACTTTCACGAGCTTTTTAACTTTATTTATACATTTTCATCTGTTTTTAGCGCTACGACAAACTGTGCGGCAGTTGAATTTCACCAGGCAGCTCGCTAAATACGTAAGTGCTGCATTCTTGTTGATTTATTTTCTTTACCTACAATGTTATATTTTTAAAAACATTGCTACACTCTGAAGTCAAAGTACCCCTCATGTGAATATAGAATTACATCACGACTTTTGCTTTTTCTACAAGTTTACAAAGTTGCACAATTGAATTGAATTAGAAAGTCAATATATATTTTTTGTTGCAGCATCGCCGTAACCAATTATGCAGTCGATTATACCTACCAGAACTGACAGTTCAGAGGCTGTATGCCGAAAAGGTTGTATATGCAAGAGACAAACCTCATGTCAATGTAGGAACAATTGGCCATGTTGATCATGGAAAAACTACACTAACGGCTGCTATAACAAAAGGTATGGTATAACAAGTCATCTTTATCATAAATTTGTATAATTGGGGTATTTATTCTTCTATTTTGACCTGTTTACAGTATTATCCGAGAAGGAATTAGCCAAAGCAAAAGGATACAATGAAATTGACAATGCTCCAGAGGAAAAGGCGCGTGGTATCACAATTAATGTTGCTCACATTGAGTATCAGACAGCAAACCGGCACTACAGTCACACAGATTGTCCAGGACATGCGGATTATATTAAAAATATGATCACTGGAACAGCACAAATGGATGGTGCTATATTGGTTGTTGCTGCTACAGATGGTGCCATGCCACAGACTAAGGAGCATTTACTTCTTGCAAAACAAATTGGTATTGAGCACATTGTTGTTTTTATTAATAAGGTATGTTTATTTTTTATATTTTGCAATAATCTATCTAATAAATAGTCTAGTCTGCAATCTGTTAAATAGATTAATTTTTCTTTATCAACTTAACAATGTAATTACATTGTTTAATTTTAGGTTGATGCTGCTGATGCTGAAATGGTAGAACTTGTAGAGATGGAAATTAGAGAACTCATGAATGAAATGGGTCTCAAGGGAGATGATGCTCCAATAATCAAAGGAAGTGCCCTCTCTGCATTGGAAGGAAAAAATCCTGATATTGGAAGTGAAGCCATTTTGAAATTGCTTGATGCTGTTGATGGTCATGTACCTGTACCAGTACGAGATCTTGACAAACCATTTTTGTTACCAGTAGAAAGCACTTATTCGATTCCTGGAAGAGGAACTGTTGTAACTGGTCGATTAGAACGTGGAAAACTCAAGAAAGGCTTAGAATGTGAATTCATAGGATACAACAAACAGATGAAGACTACAATAACTGGCATTGAAATGTTCCACAAAATTCTTGAAACAGCTGAAGCTGGGGATCAATTAGGTGCATTAATTAAAGGTGTTAAGAGGGAAGATATTAGGAGAGGAATGGTCATGTGTAAGCCAGGTTCACTAAAGGCATATGATCATGTAGAAGCACAAGCCTACGTTTTAACTGAAGCTGAAGGTGGGCGTAAAAAGCCGATTCCAGATATGATTCAGCTTCAAATGTACAGTAAAACATGGGACTGTCCAGCTCAAGTTTTTGTTCCAGGAAAAAATTTAGCTATGCCTGGTGAAGATGCTAAGTAAGTTTACACTGCTACTTCAAAATATTCAATAAAATTCACTTACTATTTTTATTAAAAAAATAAATTTTATTACAGATTAGACTTGAGACTTTTCAAAACTATGGTTTGTGAAAAAGGTCAACGCTTTACGTTGAGAGATGGTCACACTACAGTTGGTACTGGTGTTATAACTAATGTTCTTCCATCTTTAACAGAAGACGAAAAATATATACTTACGGAAGGTAAAAAAGGTATTGAAAAATTAAAAAAGAAACAAAAAAGTTAAAAATGTAAATAAAAATAATGCATAACCAAAATTTGACTTTGCTACTTAGAATATCTATATGGTAACTAAAAGTTACGAATTATAAAATCAAATTAAAAAGGTGTCAATGGTTTTCTTAAAATCTCCATGCAGGTAAACTTTTGAATAATTGAATTCAAACACATTCCTTTGGAAAAAACTGAATTACATTTTAACAATTGACATTCTTTTAACTTGATTTTTTGAATAAATTGAAAATTTGATTACGTATCTGTAGGTTTTATAGACACCCAGTATATTTTAAGTTATCCTATTTTCGTAATAAAAAAATTTCTCTTTTCATTATTATTAATAACTATTCTGTATATTTTTCTTGTTAATGGATGTTTAAAATAAAAATTTTTACAAATAAATAGTGAAAGTAATTATTTCAACAATTCCTATAATAATCTGAAATATTTTCTAATTATATTTAAACTTTTATAATTAAATAGTTATTTTCAGCCGTGAAACTTGAAAACAGTGTGAAATATTGTAAAAAGAGATTATGTAGTTGGGTAAAATTAAGAACATAAGTTGATAGCTTTGTTTCTTATTTATTGAATTCAGACAACATTACAATCTGTCTTCTATTCTTTAGAACTCATCCACGACAAAACAAAATATTCTTTCAATCAGATTCATCCACGACAAAAGAGAATTTATTTAAATTTATTTATTAGATTAAACACCCTACCCTTTTTAATATTTAATAAAATTTCCTGACACAAACAATGAGTACTACATTGAATCAATCAACCAGTCTTAAGAGTAATTATATTAGTTCATGTTTGATGATGCAATATTTTATTTTATGTAATAAACATACTATGGTGAACTCCAATATATTCAGCTTAAAACATTACAGCATTAATGAGTAACTATTGTAAGTACTTTCAAGATTGATTAATCAATTAAATACAATACTCATTATTCACATTAGAAAATTTTATTAAATATCAACTAGGAGAAGGTGTTTAATCCAAATAAATGTTACTTATGATCCCACATATAATAACAACTATAAATAATCAAAAAAATTATCCAGTTTGTGCTATAACTTTAAAACAAAAGTTTCAACATACCTCATGTAACCTTTTTAATTGTTTGGAATTGCGATTTGTACAATGGAATCCTAAGTAAAATTTATTTAAATTAAAAAATTGATACAAACTTTGCTTTGTCATGAATAAATGTAATTAAAAAAATATTTTGTTTTGTCGTGGATGAGTCTTGTATTTACAAGTTGACAAATTTTTCTTGCAATTTAAAAATTTTCAAAATTTTCTATAAATTACTTCATGGAAATGCATTTTTCACTTTCAGATTTACTAAAATAAATACTTGCCATTTGTCTTTCAAAACAAAGCAAGTATGATGAAAATTTAAACATAAGTTTAATATCTTCAAATGAAGAATCAATATTTTGTAATTTACATTTATGCAAAAAAATAGACCCAATAAAGACAAAAACGCGTTGTGATACGCAGATAACGCAAGCTTGTGTTATTGGGTTACTGGGCTCTGCCTTGGTTCTTGAAATTATAAAATTATAGGCTATGCCTTGAATCTTGAAAAATAACTAAAGGTCTTCATCATCTTCAGGGAGTGCTGTCTCCTGTGCTTCTTTGAGATCCTTTTCGATTTGTTGCTGCCATTGTGGGTCCATTGTAACTTCTGGCGGTAGAAGAGCTGGCATGGCAACGAACTCCAAATTGGGATCACCAATGAGTTTGCGTGCGAGCCAGAGGAAAGGTTTTTCAAAGTTGTAGTTACTCTTTGCACTGATGTCGTAATACTGAAAGCATTAATACAAGCAATTAATTGACTATGATGTCAAGGATTAAAAAAATCTTTAGATAAGTAACTTATGACTCAGATTAGAGGGACAGATAAATGTCATCAAATAACTTAAGAACTCTGATTCATCATTGTGCT
This sequence comes from Eupelmus urozonus, assembly GCA_900480035.1. Lineage (NCBI taxonomy): Eukaryota > Metazoa > Arthropoda > Insecta > Hymenoptera > Eupelmidae > Eupelmus > Eupelmus urozonus. The sequence continues at coordinate 33,256 of UELX01000120.1, read as the reverse complement.
ATATGAGCAGGTAGAAAGAAACTGCTAATTTTGCAATTTCTAAAATACTTAATAATCAAAGATGACTTGTGTGTATACCTGGAGATTCTTCTTTCTGTGGAACACGATACTCTTGGCCTTGACTTTTCTGTCTTTGATGTCAACTTTGTTGCCGCAGAGGACAATGGGTATGTTTTCGCAGACCCTGACCAAATCCCTGTGCCAGTTAGGAACATTTTTGTATGTCACCCTAGACGTAACATCGAACATGATGATGGCGCACTGGCCCTGGATGTAGTAACCATCTCTGAGTCCACCAAACTTCTCCTGACCAGCAGTGTCCCAGACGTTAAACCTGATGGGGCCTCGGTTTGTGTGGAAGACCAGTGGATGCACCTCGACACCCAGGGTGGCCACGTACTTCTTCTCAAACTCACCGGTCAAGTGACGCTTGACAAAGGTTGTCTTTCCGGTACCACCATCTCCGACAAGTACACACTTGAAGGTGGGAACGTCTGCCTCTTGTGACATAGTCCAGAAGTTGGCACTGCTCGGTCAAGGTACAACAGGCACCGATCTCGGAATCTGAAAGCAAAAAGACAGAGGCTCTTGTAGGTTACCTCGCAGAATGGAGCTCAAGGAGGACGCGAGCGCCGAATATGGAAAGAACCGTTGGGAAAAAGACCGCGGAGCATCGCGCTTCTAAAATAGTGACGCGCCGCGCGAGTAAATAAACCGACGCCTCGACAGGCAGCCTCTGGAAAGGCTATGCTAGCCGCGCAAAACGGAGCACGCTTAGCGACGCGTGCATCTTGCACAGCATTATCGCAAAAGTGTCTATACGACGTATCGCTCTCTCATCTCGTTTCTCGAAAATTCGCTCGAGCGCGGAATCATCAGGCCTTGGCTGCGTGTTGAGCACTAGACTTCGCGCCAATAGATTTCGGAGCACGCTAGCCAAAGTCGAAATACCCTGAGCACTCTACCTCTATCGAAAAAGCAGCAGCAGCAGCAGCAGCAACAGCTCGTCGACGGCGAGGATGAGAGATCCGGTGCGACTGCGGATGTGCGCCGCGTGCTCGAGGCAAAGCGAGAGGAGAATGGCGCCGGTGCGGCCGGTTACGCGCGCAGAGCTGAGCCCACGGCTCAGAGCGTTAGAAAAATCGCCGGGGCCGAGAAAATCGGCGGAAAGCCCGCGCTGTTTTCGCGGCCGGCTCTTACCTGGGAAATCTAGGCGTGGAAATAGTCGGCTGGTCGCTCGGGGAATGCCGGCAGCGGCGAAAATTTCGCGGGAAGCGGCGTGGCACGTGAAAATGGACGTAAGACGTTACCCAGAGGCACAGTCGTTTAGGCTCACAATGGCGTTCCCCGGCGCCCCAGCGCCAGCGGGCGGCGCTGCTGTTGCCTCGCTTTTGGGTTAAGCTTGCCGAGGACAGCAGAAGTTTTGAGCATCGTGCTGATGGGAGGATGCCGAAAATTTTGCCATTTGCCCTGGTGAGGATGGTTTTGTTAATTAAAGGATTGTTTTACGGGGAAAATTTGTTGAAATGCGAAAATTTAGTGGCGACATCTGGGAGGAGGGACGGTGATAGGGCCGTGCCAAGAGCGGGAGGCGATTGGGGAGGGGGGCTGCGAGCCAGGGCTGGCGGGACATTTGAATGAGCTGTGGCTCAGATGATTTGAGCGGTAATGTACTGTTTACTTTTGATGTTTGCGCAACGACTTTTAGCGTTATTTTATCGAATTCGAATTTTAATGAACGACAAACTTCCATTGCGTTAAATAAACAAAAAATATCTCTTCCAAGAAAAAGCAGTTATACAGGTGCTTTAAAATAGAAAACGCAAAGCCCGTCACTTCACATCCTCCAAAGTAAATAAAAACTTGAAAAATACAAGAAAAAACTCCTCCATCCAGCTAAAAAATCCTATAAAAAAAAGCCAACTTTCTTTATAGGCCTCTCCGCTATCTACACCTACGGCTCTGTCGCGCATCGAATGTTGACGTCATTGGCGCATGCGCCTTCCACCTGTTCATCGAGCAGTACTACACTACACGCACCCGAGAGTGAGAGAGAGAGTCTGACTGCAGAGTTACGGCTGGCGCGAGCGAGAAAGAGAGGGCAAGACATATACAGCGTGTCAAGTATACACAAGTGTGCAAGTGCGAGAGAGAGAGAGAGAGTAAAGTGTATAGCTGAGTATAGAGCGAGTGGTGGCAGCAGCAGCGGTCTTGAGCGCCATATCCAGCGGTGCGCGCGCGCGCGGCTTATAGAGCGAGAGAGAGAGCCGCGCCAGCAGGCCAGGAGGCAGAGCCAGCTCGGCTATCGATTTTACGATCCGTGTCTCTCTGCCGCGCGCTCGCACTGAGCAGCTCTCCTCCTCTTTCCCCTCGCTTATACATACTCTCTCTCTCTGTCCTTCTCGCTCTAGTGTGCCAGCCTGCGCCAAGTCCAAGTGTGAGTGTGAGCGCGAGAGTGAGAGAGAGAGAGGTGACTCGTCGTCCTCCTCCCCCCACTGCTCGCTCGCAGAAGAGAGCGAGAGAGGAGAGTGTGCGTGTGTGTCGTCCTCTCTGCTCTCTCTCTGGTGTGCTGCTCGTGCTCGCAGTGAAAATTTCGCGTACCGACCGACGCGGACGAGGAGAGCTCGTCTGCCGCCGCGCGGAGGAAAACGCGCCGTCGCCGCCGCCGCCGCCGCCGCAGCCCAAAAGTAGTGAGACAGAGAGGAGATATATACGCGCGTAGATTGAAGCGAGTGTGCGATCGCCGATAGGTTGATTATTTCACGAGCAAGTATATATCGGAACGGGGGTGTTGGTGTGTCGGGGCTTCGTTCGGCCGCGTTTCACATATATATATAATAGAGTTGAAACGACGAGGAGTGCGTGACACGATAACGAGAGCGCGACTGGCTGCATGGATGACAGAGAGAAGCATCAGAAAGAGCAGGCGACGAAGACGAGCTCCAAGTGAATGGGACTAGCCGTCGCCTCCGCCGCCTCCGCCGCCGCCACACGCAGCAGCAGCAGCATCGAGCTCCGGGACGACGAGCAGTAGACAGTAAAGTGCCGCCGCCGCCGCCTGCGCTGCAGGCCGTGCTCCTAGGGCAGGCTTTTCCGCTGCTTTCTTCACAGCGAGGGAGCAGCTCCCTCCGAAAGCAAAACTCCAGCCATGACCAAGGACAGATTAGCAGCCCTCGTCGCGGTGAGTCAAACCTACCTATACCTCCACACTCACACACCCACACTCTACCTCTCACACCTAGACTCTCTCTCTCTCTCTCTCTCTCTCTGCTCCGTTTCTCCTCGGGATCGCGATGTCGCTTTATCTACGATGGGCTCTGCTCTCTCATCGGGTTCGACGCCTCGCGCCACGATTATAATTCGACACGAGCACGTAGCTGCTGATGCGATAGAGCGAGAGAGCGAGAGAGAGAGAGAGAGACAGAGAGCGCACGTTTCTACTGACCGACTTGCCGAGCGCGCGCTCTATGTGTGTGTGTGTGAGTGTGTCCGTGCTCCGTGTCCGTGTGTATGCGCGAGTCTAGTCCGCTGTCAAAATCAGCGCCCGCTGTTTTTTCCTTCCTTTCCTCGCCTGTCCCCTCGCTCTCCCTCCATCTCTCTTTCTCTCTCTCTCTCTCTCTCTCTCTCTCTTATCTCTGGCTTCCCCCCGTCGGTTCTCGGCGCGCGCGATAACGGCCTCCAGGGTTCGCGAGTTCCGCGCTCCCAGGGCACGCGCCAAGGTTACATAACGGGCACCGGCTGCAGCCCAGAGTCGTGTTGCGCTCCTTTTTCTTTCTCGATTGGGCCATCTATACACAGCTATACGTATATATGTAATCGGGGCCGCGCGCGCGTTCGATTGACGGCTGCTGCAGCAGCAGCAGCAGCAGACGTTGAATGGGCGCAGCGCGCGCGCGCGCGCCCGCCCGCGTCTTCTGCTAGAGCCGCCGACGACTCTCCGGGTAACCGCCCTTGGGCGCCTCGGTGCAGCCGTACCCAAAGTGCTCTGGCTGCACGCTGGAGAACGCTATTATAGACTTGTCCGATATGCTTTTTCTTCTCTTTTCTCTCGCGATATAATGATATATAACGTTGCCTGTGTTTTGTGTCGATGTGGTTTCATAGAAGCGTGAATCGCGGCTTGCTTTCGTAAGCGAGCATTGGGAAAGATTGCTACTGCATTTTCGTCGGTCTTATTGAAATTCCGAGCTCTAGCGTAGCGAGGCCCGCTTGCGCGCTTATAGTTTCATTGTAAATGTCCTCGGCACTCGCTCGCAGGAAAATCCTTGCCTTAATTAAATTTAACGATCAACCCGGGTGCAGTTCGAGCCAGCGCCGTCGTCTCAGCGCGAGAGCTGCTCTCTTCATTACTCGCCGATACGCTATGTACTCGTATAGACTCACGCCGAGCGGATGAGTTAATATGCACGTAGCTGCTAAAAATAGCCTCTATCCATCCTTCCTCTCGCTTTATAATAAATACATCCTTTTTTCTCTTAAACCTCGTATAAAGCTACAGATTAACCGCAGCGAAAATTAAGCGAAAAGCCGTTGTACTCGCAGATATCAGCGCATACCTGCACGCGCAAACCTGCAATCGATCGCCGGCTGCGGCATTTTGCGCTCTTCTTCGATTACAGCGGCGAGCTCTCTCTCTCTCTCTCTCTCTCTCTCTCTCTGTCTCTAGATATATATATATATATATATATATATATATATCTGTACATGCGCTCTTGCTCTTCTCTCGCGGGGCCGGGAAAATTCGGAAATTCGCGCACCGGCTTGTTTTAACACAGGTGGCTGCTGCCTCATATATGTATATATAGATGTGTCTGCGTCACCGCTCGCTTTAGGAGCAGCCGGTGTCTGTCTCTGTGGGTGTATCTGTGCGTGTCTCATGACTCGATGAGCAGCCGGCGAGACGTTGCCTTGGATTGTTCTCTAGCGGATTATTTTTAACACTGCTGTCATGCTAGCTGTATGATTGGAAAGTCCTAGGAATGGAGATTAATTTGAATTTCGTGTAGGCTAGCTTTAGCGGCTCGCCGACGATGGAATGCCGGAAGCCGGGATTGATTAATTTTCGTTTCGATGTTTTATTTTACAGGCTGTATTTATCCTGCTCGATTTAGCTTGCGCGTTTTTGAGATGCTATTTGAGGAGGTGGTTGGATGTTCGGGAGAGGAAAGAGTATTAAAGATTTAAAAATATGGCCGAGCGAAGTTGAATAGAAATTTGAAAATATGGACTCAAAGAGAGGAGGTTTAAAGATGCATGACAAATTACTGCGTCTTTTTCGAGGTCTAGCTCTACTTTACAGCGACACTCCTGTCGTTCCGTGCGCTAAAATAACTCCCGCATTTACATAAAAAGTTATCTGATAAATTATAGATCGCGCACGCGGCTTTAACTCAAAACAGCAATGTACTCTTCGTAATTCCAAATTTATTGCGAGCCCACGTGATCCTAAAAGCCCACGGCTTTAAAAAAAATCAATCCAGAAAAAAATGCTCTTATCGTTGCATCACCCGCCGCCCTCTCAATTAATCGCCTATAATTAAAAATCGCCTAATACCCGCTCTACCAGGCAATCCTCAAAAAAGCCTCTCTCTCTCTCCTACGCAGTCTCGTCGTCGAGATTAACAGCGCAAAGCTCCTTACAGTTTGTAAACGCGTTAAGAATTTCGCGTCGTCGGATCGATATCGCGCTCCCTCGGCGCTTTTCCATGCGTACACACACACACGCGCGCGCGGACACAGTCGCAGAAGAGAGCAAAAGCAAAAAAAAAGGAGAATGAGAGAGAGAGAAGAAAAATACACGGCAGGAAGGTCGGGAACCCGCGGCGGCTGCGCGTAATCGCGCGATATCCAAGGGGCCAAGGACGCCGAGCCGTCACGCTTTCACGAAAAACGTCTCTCTCTGTGTGTGTATATAGCCGCGCGCGCTACTGCTTCGATTCGCGCGGACGAGGCCGATTACGCGTGTTTACGGGTTATATATGCATATATACTCTATTGCCGCGTTGTACTATGCGAGGAATGCGCTCGTTTGTCTCCTCGGGCTGCTTTGACGTTCGCTTTCAGCCGGTGATGTATTGCAAGAGAGTCGGGCCTCTCTTTTTTTTCTTCTTGCTTTTTCGTTTATGGATCGGGGAATTTGGAATTCGCGTGGTTACGTATGCTTTATGCTGGATGATGATATGTGCTTGGGTTTTTTCGCGGTTCTCCGCTGTGGACGGCTTTCTTCTATTGTACGAGCGACGTGAATATGTGTGGGGAAATATATGAGAACGATGCTAAATTATTCACGGAGAGAGAAACAGAGAGAGAGAGAGAGAGAGAAAGAAAATAATATTAAAAAGGTAATCGATGGATATGGCTGGGTATTTATGAGTGGCACCGTGCAACGTGAATAATTCACGTGTCCGTTTTCGTTTTAGAAATGATCGATTTCAGCTGTTTATTTTTCGACTCTGCTATTTAAAAATAAAAACTCCAGTCGATCCCAAATAAAACCTCATTATTATCCCCTTAAATTATAAAGCAAACGAGTAAAACATAAACCGTCAAAAATAAACGCTCGAAACTAAATTAAACACGCAGAAAGATCCGCGCAACAAAACAAATCCTTTACATCCAGTCAGCAGCCTCCCTGCAACCAATCCGCCACAGCCTCGAACAAAACTCAGCCAGCCGCAGCCAGCAAAAAGCATCCTAATCACGCTCCTCGCGATCCCACACACGTTTCTCCTTCTGCACCTCCGTTTAACCCACTTACGGAGACCCTCATGCCAGACAATCGGCGCATTCTTTGCACACACACACACACTGCTCTATCTCACGGCATTGAGCCGAGCACTAGCGCGTATAGTGTGGGAAAGCCGGCGTGCAATTTCTGCGTAATCTGTCGCGAGAGGGAAACGCCTAGGCCGCCCGTGACTATCTGCCCCGTCATGAGTGTATATCGCCGCGTTATTTAATGAGGCGCTCGAGCGCGCGCCAGCCAGCCTCGTGGATGAGTCACTTGTGCTGTAGTCGCGAGGCTCTTTAACGCCGAGTCGAGTTCCGACTGTCTGACGATTATTGGGACTTTTTCAAGGCGGGATTGTGTTCTGCCTGCGATGGCTTGGGATGGGGGTACGCTCTTGAAAATTATCGCTTTTCAACTTGATGCTTTTGCGTTGTAAAGCGGCTGGCCGGTTTTACCCGTACAAATTTGAGATTCTTCAAATAGATTAGCACGTTGAAAAGTTTTCGTTTTCAGAATTTAGATTTTTTCATTTGAAAAAGGAACCAAGCATTTGATTTATATCTCACGTACTCTAGCCTCTGGAATTAAACTTACACGTCAGATGGCAATCCAGCACACAAAGCATAAAATTTTCCGCGTTCAAAATACGAAAAAAGAAATCTCTTTAGACTTAATAAATAATTTAAAATTTAATTAACTAGCGCGCCGCTTCAACCGCATCCTATACCCCAGATTGAATATTTAATTCCCATATGCTCGCATGCCCTCATATTTTAAATTCCCAAATTAAAACTCAAATGCGGCGCATATATATATAACAGATTCGCGCAGAGTCAATATCGGTAATCGTTTGCGAGCAGCGCGCATCTTTTTATTTTCGACTATTATTGATAAACTACAATCGGATGTACGGGCGGATGTATTGAGCGTCATAAAGCCGATTTTTTTTTTGCGTAATGATGCGCCCCGAAGTAGGCGAAAATAGTATAACGACGTGTCATAACGTCGAGCTTCAGAAATAAGGCTTTATCTTTGAAAGTAATTGGAGTTTTCGAATACATTAAGAGTGACGAAACGATATCGGTATTGTAGAAAGTGCTTTTGTGATAATGATAAGCGTAGGTTGGTAATTAGTTATTTAAGATTTACGTTTATCTTTTGTTCTCTCTGTCGATATTAGCTTTATTTACGTAAAAAGAATCATGGTACGTAAATATGAATTTTTGCCAATCGTGAGGAAGTCTCGAAAGCAAAGCTATGAATCATTTTATGAACGACTTTCCCTTTGACGTTAGAGTAAATATATTTTTAAAATGAAACTTACAAAATTATTAGTACAGCTTTTCATTTTTTGAAAACATATTTTACTTTAATAAAAAAGAGCTACTGAATTCAATAACTTTTAGCTCCCACGCTTATTTAATACATTAAGGATAGCATAAAGTTTAAGTATGAATGCACAATTTAATGCATTTATGTAGTTACATTTATAAGCCAAGAGCGTAGCTGCGTAAGCGTCTTCAAAAACCGATAACAAATTATATAAAATTAATTAAAAGCTACACACACTCGTTATGGATTCCGATAAACCGCGCAACATCCAATATAAAATATGATTCATGCTCATATTTTTACTAATCATATTTATTTTTAAACATGATGACACCTCGCTATTTACTTACCAAACAACAATCCAACTCACAAAACGCTGCGTGAACCTCACGTCTATTATTAAAAAATTCGCATTCATCGCATCCCCCATCCATCCGTATCGCAATAAAAACAGAAAAAAGTAAATAAATACGTGCATACGCAATCCATAACGATCGACGTCTCAACACGCTGCAACATTTTCGCTAATCAAAAATCAATAAAGCCTGGCGCTCGAAATACACGTAGACGAGGAGAGAGAGAGAGAGAGAGAGAGCGAGCGCAGCAAGCGAGTTATCGGTGCCAATGCACAATCGCACCTGTCACGATTGCCGAATCGCGAGCTGTGTGGTTAATCGATTAAGCGCTCGCTCGCTCATTAACGGCCTGACGGATGAGGCCATTTCCAGATACTCGCTGTTTACCGGAAACGCGCGCTGTGTTATAATTATGATTTTAGAGGCGAATCATTTTTTTCTAGGCCAGGCTCGTTGGATATATTGGAGAGCTGATGCGCGTCAGCCGATTGATCGAGGAAGTAGATCCTCGTGTGCTGTGGATGTCGAGTATTGATAAGGAATTACAATTAATGTTTGACGCTTGTAGCTGTAGAGATTAGTTAAGCATATAGATTGTTATTTAAACGCGTTACGAAATTCGAGATACAAGTGTGTAAGTAGATTCAGCCGAGTGTGTTAAGACAATGCTTTAAACCCCATCAAATGTTACTCAACTCTAAATTAATTCAGAGAAGCTAAACTAGCTAAATAATTCTTAAACCAATTATCCCGTACTGACATTCCGCTTAATAACACGTCCCCGCGATCCGTCTATTCCACGAAGCTAGCATCGAAACAATTGCAATCGTTACACCACAACTCATCCAATTCCATCGCAATACTAAGCCAGACTGACACGCAGCGATAAAGAAACAGCCGTCTAACCAACCTCACCGACCGCTCTCATCTCTCGGACACTACTTTCGGCAAAGTTTCGCGCTTCTCATCCTCAAGGCCCGCGCTTTCGTACTCCCCTGCTAATCATTTGCAAGGCGTCTCACGTAACGCGCGCGCCTATACCCAAGCCTGCAGTCCGACGCGAGAGTAGCTCTTTTGATCTCGCGTCGTTCGCGGTCTGCTCAGAGTTTCGTCTTCAAGCTGAAAAGCTTCAATTAGGGACATTTGCCTGGCTGTCCGATTTTTCGGCGCTATGATGTTCAGGAGGCGAGGATCGGCGAGGGCCAGACTCTGGCGCGAGTGGACCAAGGGAAAGGGTATAAAGTGCATCGAGAAGCTGCATTTACTCGAGGTACCCTTTGTGTTGTGCATCGATCGAGCTGTGGCCAATTCCGTTTTTTTTTTAAGGCTTTGTAGAATTCATTTTCAGAAAAATTTTTTCTACAAGTAGATATGCCGGTGACCGGGAAAGAAACTGCACTCGTTTCTTCGAATAAAGTAGGAAGCGCTACGGTCAATATCACCAACGCATCGACATTAGCACTGCAGGCACGCTAAGCCCGAGAATCCCAGTACGTAAAACAGCAGAAATCCAATAAATGGCACGTACTGCTACGCTCTATCATCATTCCAATTCCACTTATACGCCGTCCATTACGTAACTCACACCTGGCTCCGCCGCCTCATTCGAAAACTCCAAACAAAGCCTAGCGCAGCCGCGATCGCGGGCGTAATAATGAGATGCTCTCGGCGTCCCCCAGCGGCTCTCACGTACGACTTCCTCTCGCGCTTCCCTCTGAGCAGCGGCTCATAATTCCACGTAATCGTGTTATCGTTCGCTCGCTCGCTCGCTCGCTCGCTTGCGATCTTGACCCGATAAAAAGCCGCTCTCACGTCTATAGACCTCTTCTCCGTCGATATGTGCTGCCGAAGCGCGATTTCCCGTATCGCGATGCTTTTTTTAATCGAATAGGCTCGGGGAGATAAGTAGCTCCTCGAGGGATTTTTTTCTCGCTCTGATGCTGCGTTTATGGCTGCGAGTGTGTTTTCCACTTGTTATGGACGCTGTGTGACGGACGATAAAGGGGATCAATGCGTTTGCCGAGAGATGATGAATCTGCTTTCGGGAGTAATCGATTTTGTCAGGATGGACTCGGGCTGCGCTTGTCATTGGCCCTTTGTTTTTGCGCTGAATCGGGAGCTGGAAATGTTGCAGCGCTCCGGCCGGGCTGTTTTAATGTTTGCTCGGACACGCTGATGATATTGACGCTGGAGCGCCGTTTATGGCGCATAAGTTATTGGTCCAATGGGTTTTTACGTTTAATTGGAATTATTGATGCCGATCTTTCACCCGTGGGAGAATTATTTTATGTTCATTTTTAATTAAATTTGTATTATCGCTGGAATGCGCAGCTTGTATTTTAATTGTTTGTATTATCTTATGATTTAAATACTTATCAATTGAATCGAGCGTTATGTAAAAAATTAAAAAATTATATACGAGATTTTGTAAAAATGTTTATGAAATAAAATTAATTTTAAATTCGATTTGAATGAAACACAAACTGATTTACATTTAACAACATTATTATTTAACAGTCTCTTTTCCCCGGATTGTCACTTGCAGTGTTAATCATTTTTCAGCAATTAGCTTCATCAATTCGGAATTTCGTGTGTATACAAAAGCTTGCAGTCTGCAATTATCGAATGTCACAATAATCAATACAACATTATACTTCAATTATCAAATCGAAACAGTATTTTCAAATCTACTTTTAAGCAAAGGATTTAAAAAAAAGTTAAACTTTGATAACTATTCATCTAACTTTAAAACATTCTAAATTAAGCAATAAGCATAGCCGAATGCTATTAAAATATGTCAAAATACTTAGCGCAAATAAATGTAGGTTAACGAGGGAGTCCGTAGGCATATATAGAATTTTAGAAAGGAAAAAAATCCAATTACAAGACGAGAAGCACGCCCGGCTTGCACAGTGTAGTACATACACACACACACACACACAGACTTATATATACCGGCTGATAAAATGCAACGTCGTATTATTGCAAGAGTCGCTTATGAGCGAACGAGAGAAAGAGAGAGGGATAGAGAGCACTTAAGCAATTAATGGGTCAGGGCAGAGCAGCGCGTATCTGTCATTGCTGGCTGCCTCCTTCTTCAAAGATATTGAATGCAGATCCAATTATACGGGCTCTCTTTTCTCTCTGCTCAATGTTTAAAATTCATCCCTATGCCCGAGCGTCAGCGCGAAAATAATTTACGACTGTGAGAGAGGGAGAGAGTGAGGATTTCGCCAGGGTTCAGATAATGATTTTTTGCATTTTCTTCTTGCAGGCCCAGTCAGACGATGACGATGTGGCGGACGAGGTGTCCGTCACCATGGGCGGGCAGGACGATTTCATGACAGAATTTTTTGCAGAGGTATGTATACGTTTTTTTCATCTTATTTTTTAGTTTATGTATTGAAAAGGAACTTACCTATTAAAGCTGTTATACGGCTTTGATATTTTTAAGCTGTTTAAATTTTTATTAATTGAGATACTGAATTTGTGTCAAATTTGCTCTATTTATAGAAGACTCGTATAAAAATTATTTTATATTTAGACATCATTTTTCTTTAATAAATTTACACCAATAATTCTTTTTCATTGAATTTTAAAAATAAAAGAATTGTGCTATTTCGTTTCTTGCAACAATTTCAAAGCTATTTTAAATAATATTACCATCTATATATGGTAAAGTTTTTTTTTTCTCGATAAACCTGAGAAAGAGTTTTTTTGCAGCATAACAGAGAGAAAAAAGTTTTAAGTACCCAAGATTTATTATTAGAACATAATAGTTTCCAAGAACGAAACTAATTTTTTGTTATCGCTCATCATACATCCTCTGAATCAATACCCGCAAACAATTGAATTTTGAATTATATCTAAATACTGGTAACGCAAGCTCACCTATAGAAAAAAATCGATCCCCCCTCGCGCAGTAAAAAATGAAATAGAATTCTTAAACATATCGATCCTCCGCAGCGGCTCCACTCGAAAACAATACTCCTCCAACTTCTATCAACGACAATCATCCGTTATTACAAAGCCATTTGTTCGCCGCGCGTCTAAAACTTCAGCGCCCCGCGTTTATACCGAAAAACACGGTACAGTACGCCAGCTACACGGCGCACTCACCAGCCGCGAGGCACGCGCGCATCCCTAAGCCGCCTCTGCCGCCCTCCTACGCGAATGAAAAATTGATTCGTCTCTAGTTTTAATTTTCCTGCTCGTCTCGCTGCTGCTACTGCTGCTGCTCTGCCTCTTCAGACGCGAGCGAAACTGGGTTTTGATGCTCGCTCGACAAAAGCCGCCCTACAGAGAGAGAGGCGGGTTCATTTCGGTGCGCCGCGCGCGCAGCGCCAGTGATAATGGAAAGTGGGTTAAATCGTTTTTCCCCCGAAGAAGAAGAAGAAGAAGAAGAAGAAGGATCGAAGAGTTCGCATGTTCGGCTTCCGCGGGAGCGTTTCTTTTTTTTCCCGCGCGCGCGCGACGACGACATAAAGGGGAGGAGGTTTGCGTTAGGGGGTGTGCGAGAAAAATCGAGTCGAAAATGTTCGAAATAACTACGGATACATAAAAATGTAAATTCGAGCATAAATTTTTATGCGCTTGTGTATGCGCGCTGGGGGGAGAGGGGATCGGGTAGGAATAATTTTGTTTTGAATCCGTCTTTTGTAAAAACAAATAAATAAATCGGAATAGTGTTTTGTAATTTTTCGAAATGTTGTTCTACGGCTCGATGCTATCGGAGGTTTATTTGTGCTGGCTGAATCGATTGATTCCTTTTCAGTTTTCTTTACAAATGATGAAAGCAAGAAATCATAACAAAGGAAAAAATAAAATTATCAAGGAAAAAAATTTAATTTGGTGTACTGGATTTGGGATTGCACATTTATTTATTAAAATCAAATACAATTTGTGTGGACATTAGTAAATAAATACTTATGCATCACATTAAATTTATCACGCATATATAATTTTGAATAAATTCTTGGCACAACAATACAAATATGTTGTACAAATTAATTTCAGCCAATCATTCACAAACTTCAACAATGCGCTTACATTTGTAAATAAAACTTTTAATTCGTTCCCATTTCTCCATTCCGTAAAAATCTGAACTTTTGCATTTCTAATACATCAACGCATGCCAAAATTCAAATACAACTTTTCAATCCGGCTTCACAACAAGGCAATTACACAAAAGAATTCCTGACCAGCGCAGCTCTGAAAATTCAATTCCGCGAAATTTCAAAACCGATCAATCCAACAAAAGTCGAAGAAAAGGCTCGAAGAAGATTTATGCTAAAGCAGTTTATTCTTATTTCACGTGTTTTCCTCGGCGCGATGTTCCTGCCCGCAGTAAAAATCGCATGCATTACTCATATAGACGAGCGCACTCGTGCATCCTACAGCAAGCTAGTGTAGTTTCGTATACCGGGAAAAACCCAGCCGCTCGCGCAGCCAAGAGACTTTTCCCTATAGCAAGCTTTCTCTTACCTGCTATTCTGTAGTCAGGCTGCACTTGTGATGAATGGATTTTTGATACGAGCGCGTATTTCGGCTCCTCCAGGAAATTGTATTTCTGCTCGTTGACGCGCGCTGGAGTAAACACGAGTGACTTTTAATTTGAGCCCAGCTGATTCATTAAGCAGCTGGATGAGCTTGCACGACGTGCTCGCTTCTTTGACGTTGCGCGCAAATATTTGATCTAATAAAGCCGGGCGCGAATCAGCCGCGGGGCTAATCAGTTATCCCGGCACGACGAGTGTTTTGTTAAAATTAGCGTGACGCAGTCGGCCGAGATAAATCAGTTTCGCTTTGAGCTTCCGGCGCTCGGGCCGAGATTATGAGATGTAATTACAGCTCGCTCCGGCCGAGCGCTAAAGTCTAATTTTCGCGCGCCGAAAAATGAGGATCCGAAAAGCGGGCTCGGTCAGGAAATCATTTATTTCGCGGACCAGTGTGTAGTCGGCTGTATGACGCTGGCTGCACGAAAGGAGCTGGCGGCGACGTTGAAATTGGCCGGGCCGAGGTATATTCGCATCGAGATTGAAGTCGCTGATTAGAAGTGACTGCGCGCCCTGTGTTACGTCTTGTTTCGCATTTCGCTGGAAATCGTTGCGGGTTAGATTGTTGCGCGTTTATTTGCGAGATAGTGGTTTTATTCAAATGAATGGAGATTGCTGCTTGTTAAAAGGCAATTTTCTCCTGGTAAAACAACCGTTCGCTCGCTGATTAACCGTCGGAAGCGAATTTCGACGTTATAAAAAATCCACAAAATCGGCGAAAGAAGCGCATTAAAAATCAATGCCGAGCAATACGATTCCTCTCCTGCACCCACTGCCAGAAATGCCCGCAGCCATGCATTCACATTTAGCCGAGATTATCGAGCGGCGGCCGCGCGCAGCACAGCCACTCCTATTGCAAAGGCGTAAATCACGGGGGTTAGGAAGACCGCGCTGGAATTTTCTAATATCGACTATCCGGCGAGGGGGGGCCGGGCCCCCGAACTATGCGTGCGCAGCGCGCGTATACGTTATCTTTGATTATGTCGCCGGGCGCATTGTTCCGTGTAGTCGCTGCGCGCTTTCACGAATCGCGCCTCGGCGGCTAATGATTTCTGCCAGCGCAAGCGCCCCCCGCGGTAATTAGCTGGACCAGCGCCAGTCACGGCCACGCTGATTTACAGCCCTCGCGACCAGCCGTGGAGAAGTTTTATCGCGCGGCTCTCGTCCCAGTGCGATTCTCTCGTGAATCTAGCGCGGAATGTATAATCACACTCGGGATAGAAGCTGTCGGGCGCTAAATGTTATTTCGCGAATATTGTTGAGTTTCTAGGAGGTTGGGGGCTGATGGGTTGGATTTAGAGCTGGAACTGATAGAACATTTTACCTTTTTCGAGGTTATTGTTTCTATGATGACGCGGTACTTGTATAATATTGTATCTATCCATTTATCATCTCGGTTTCGTACATTTTTAGGTCAGCTGGGAAATAACAACGAAAGATTTCTCGGCATTCCTCTCAATAATTCACTTTGAAAACAATGTTTTATTCGGAAATTCCAGACCTCCCTGAGTCATACTCGAGAAGTTCAAATAAAAGCATCAACTGACTCACCCGTTCGCTGAAGTCGTCCACAAAAGGCTGAATCAATGAAATAAAAAAGGAGGAAAAAACGCACTGTCCAGCCACAGTATTCCAGTCGAGTGAAGCTCCAATCCCAGGAAGCTGATCTCCTTAATTTTCCCTCCCGCGCACATTAAAATCCCTTGGTTCTCGCTCGCAGCAATAACGAAATTATAATAATCTGCGCAACCGCGTCGATACGGCCTGACATAACTGAAATAGTCGGGGAGCCTTCGGAGCATAACGCGCGCCTGTGCGTGTGGACATGATTGGCGGCAGGAACTTCCGACTACGCTCGAAATTCCCGGGCGTGACATTTACCCGCGCGCGCGCTCCGGAGTAGGCGGAGAGAGCGAGAGAGCAAGAGGGAGATAGAGATAGCGTAGGCGCGCGTTATCCTCCCCCTCTTGTTTGCATCGCGCTCGCCCTTTTGCTCTCTCTCTCTCTTTCTCTCTATATCTCTGCGCCCGTATATATCGCTAATCGAAACTTTTGCTCTGCCCACGCTCGCTCGCTGCGTCTTCTCGTTTCTTTTTTTATATAGACGTCTTTTCAGGCATCACTACACCCGCGTTTCAGCGTAATGAGTCCGACGGTGCGCGCGCGCGCGCTTGAGAGAGAGAGAGAGAGACAGATCGGGAAAGCAGCTCGGCTCCATTCATCGGGATTCATTAGAATGATCGAGGTTAACGAGCGACCCGAATGAGCCGGCGCGCGAATTAAACTCGACTCGGCTCTCTTTTAATTTCGTCAGACCGCGAGAAAGATGCGCTTGTAAGCCTGTTTTCCAGAGCTCGTGTTACTCTGTACAAACGCGGCCGCTCTCGCACGCCCATACGTGCGAGCGTTTCGCCGGCGCTTTGGCTTAAACTCCCTCTCGCCCGCCGGGGATCCCCTCGTTTGCATAGGCACGGGGGGAGGAGCGAGCTCCGTGGCTTTCTCTCGCTCGCGCACTCTCGAGCTTTGCCTCTAAGGCAAAAGTGAATGTTGTATATAGACGCCGGCATCAAAGGGAGCGAACCGCCCTCGGCCCCGACTTCCGACCCTCTTCGCTTCCTTTAACGAAATATTCTGCTTATAAATCGGATACGAATATATATTCGTGTTCGGCCTCCCTCCCTCCCTCTCCCACGGGCGCGCCGAAGAATCTAGTAATGTCGCTTTAGGCTCGCGTCGCTTTGTAAATAGCTTAAACGGCAGGTATATATTCGAGTAAAAGCTTTGAATCTCGTCAACATCGAGCTACATTATTTCTATAAATTCTCGAAAGATTTTGCTTCGGCTATCGTAATCACGTTCGCACTCGCCGGCCAACTTGATTCGGCGAAAGAAAAAGATCGGTGTAATTGCGCGCGACGATTCAAGCAAAAGGCGAGCGCGCCGCGCAGGGGAGCAGTACAAGTACGGAGGAGCGAGACGGGCAACCCTTTTCCGTTAGTTTGCGGTTGCCACCTGGCAAGCTGCCACCTCGTTACACCTACCGGCTAAAGCACTTACGTGCACTTTCGTCTATAGCACACTCATACAGACACGCGCGCACGCCTCGGCGTATCTTCCTTTGTCGGCCGTTAAACACCCAGCCCTTTCAATTGAATTCTCGCGGTATAGCGAGCGCTAGTCGCTTTAAACGGCATATTTTAAAAGCGGTGCCCTCTTTTGTTTTCCCCGCTGCGCGCTCGTTTGGAGCGACCTGATTGTAACCGGTTTCTCATTCTTGATTGCGTTCTTATCGACACTAGTATAACACTTGAACTGATTCCATTGTCCCTTAAAATGTGTACCTACGTATCTTGAAGTTGTTTAACTTGGAGAATTCTTGAAGAGATCGTTCTGAATTTGCTGGAAGCTCTTGCCTTTGGTTTCCGGTAGAAGAAATACTGCGCACGGTATAGCCAATACTGAAAATCCTGCATTAATCCAGAATACATAGGCCTCTCCCACTGCATCGATCATCGGCTGGTAAGATTTGGCAGACACGAAGCCGAAAAAGGCGGCTGTCAAGCTCGTTACCAAAGAGGCTACGCTCTTGACGTTAGCTGGAAATATTTCGCTCAGCACGGTGCTCGGCACTGTCATAAATCCCAATGTGAATGTGACTGTGAATAGAATTATGGATGCAAATGGAAGCCATTGTAACTTTTCGGAATCAAAGCCACTATTCAGCAGATAAAAGTGTGATCCTAAACCTAACATTGCCACGGTCGTTCCTGCACTCGATATTATTAGCAAGGTTCTTCTACCAAAAATGTCTATTAATCTAATCGCTAGAATTGTTGATACAACTGCGATACTGTTGGAATAGATAACGAATTCCTGGGGATTTATTAGGAAGGCTTTTCCTTTAGTTAAAATGATCTCTAGATAGAACATGATATTAAATAGACCACACATTTGCGGAAAAATGTAAAGTATAACCACCAAAATTAATGCTCTCTTGATCGGTGGTGACTCAAACTGTCGAAACTTGTCCTTTATACTTTGCCCCATGTTTGATTCAACAAACTTCTTAATTCCATCCAACTCTTCGTCCACTTGACAATCAGCGCGATACCACTCGATTGAATGTCGAGCACCTTCGAGATTATTCATCTTTACCAGATGATGGGGTGACTCCGGCAACCACTTGAATAATAATATCGCCACGAAGCACTGAAGCAAGTAAATCGAACAAGACGTAACAGCTGGTAAATAAGTTTCCGCGGCAGTGCCAATAACACATCCCAACTGAGCTCCGCACATAGCCAATGAAATCAGCGTGCCGCGAAATCTTGGCGCCGACACTTCGCCTAAG
The DNA here is from genome assembly GCA_900480035.1 of Eupelmus urozonus. Lineage (NCBI taxonomy): Eukaryota > Metazoa > Arthropoda > Insecta > Hymenoptera > Eupelmidae > Eupelmus > Eupelmus urozonus. The sequence continues at coordinate 14,932 of UELX01000120.1, read as the reverse complement.
TAGATCGAGAAACTACCATAAGCCATAGCGAAGCTAATGCCCGCTATTATTCGACCTACGTACAGGTACTCGACCGAGTTTCCAAACATCAGGAATATCCATGAGGTACTGATGAAAAAAAATATGTACAGCACCGTTTTCTCGCTACCGATGTATTCTATGAGTATTGCGGCCAGAACAGCCCCTATGAAACGTCCAAGATTTAAAAAGGATGCTACCCAAGATGCCTCAGTCAATGTTAGTGGTAGTGTTGCATTCTCAGAAGTAAATCTCGCTAGGTTCGGTGATGTCCAGCCACCCATTATGCCCGTTTGCATCATCAACAAAGACACTAAAATTATGTTAAAGATCGTTCGAAAAAGTACAAAATATTGTTAATAATTTGATAGGTATGTTAGGCTAGTACCTCCTGTTGCTGCTATCCACTGTGCATGAGATTGACAACATTTTAGAAGCTTGCTCTCGGACGTTGTTTGTACCATTTTCAAACTTTTACAATGTATGCATCCTTCGGTAACTGTTAATGAACTGAGAAAATTCTCGTGAAAACACCCCACTAATATTCATAAAATTTGATAAGATAAGATAACGTATTTCAATTAGTGAACAAATTTACATTCTCTTTATTTAACTTGTTTTTAACGGTAGTATTTATTCTGATATCGACAACAACTCAATTAAACTGCCCAATCATTAAAAAAATATTACATTGTGAGAAATTTGAAAACAACTTTTAATGTACACATGAAGAATCTGTCAGATGGATTTTCTTCAACTTACGTAAATTTTCGCATAGTTCGGAAACTGTTATTATGTTGCTTTCAGCTGATTTGCATCAGCTAATTTACTGGGTTGCTTATATTTCAGTGGAGCCTTGTACGAGCAAGATAGAAATCGATAACGCACAAACATGTATTACATATTTGCTTGCGGTGTGCGCCGAATCGAGAGAAGCGCTCACGCCGGCGATAGCTCCAAATTAATTATAGAGTATATTTCTTAAGTGTATTAGAACTCTCGATAATATTGATTTAAGCTGCTCTTAGAGCGCCAAATTTTACATTAGGATGCAATTTATTTATTTAATTTTTTTAACTAATAGAATATTAAGTTTTGCAAAATCTTTCAATTAAAATGCAAATTTTACTTTTCTTTTATAATGTTTCAAATTTAGTTTTCCAATAGGAATAGCACTTTTTATTTCTCACCGCACATCTATCACGACAAATCCGCACATCGGGATATCCACATATAATACGGAACTGAAATGCACATGAATCATAGCTATGATAAATTCTAAAGCACATTTTTCATGGCATCGCAGAATATCTGGAGCAATGCTAATTCACGTCTCCAATCTGGTTCCTTCCAATATCGCGAAGCATATTAGATTCATCGTATTACATACTTATTACGTGTAAAATATTCTTTGAAAGCATAAACGATTCTACTCGCTCCTTCTTTAGACACAAATAATTTAACGACGCGATTCATCTCCTGGTTTTTCCGCCAAAAAGCTGAACGCTTGAGTGTAATGATCCAAAATACGAGACAAGCAAATTTCTTGCGGCGTCAGGACTTCTCCTCTTGTATAGTGTAATGAAATCCAGCAGGATGGCCCTGGCTTCTCGTTCATTCGCTATCGAATGGAGAGAAGTGACGGCGCACTTTACGAGAGAAAGGCAGACCAGTCGGCGCCCCACAAGTAGTCTCTGGCAGCAATTTGAAATGCGCATAAAACGCCCGTGCCACACGATCAATCTCGTATATAAGGTATTAGGCCAAAAAGCTTGAGTGTGCTCGTTCTTTTGTCTCGGCCGAGCTTTTGCCGATCAGATAGGAAAATGGTACTTTGTAAAAAAATTAGGAAAATCTCTGCAAAATGGTAATACCTTTCATAAACATCATTGGCTCAAGATGTAGCTTCTCTTTTCCTTTTAGCGCGAGCTCTTAAACCTAATTTTTCTTGAACAATTTGGATACATCATTCTACGATTGCTTTTTTCGTTTGCACTCTATGATTCTGAAACCAAGGAGTGGGTGTTGAAAAATTAACTACTCCTACGCGAAATTCTACGATATACGCTATTGGCAAACATTAAACGAGCGTCGTCGTCCAGAGACTACGAGCAGAGCGTTTACTTTTTTTGCGTTAGCATCGGTCACGTAAACAACTGTTCTCTGAGACATTCAAGTTTCCAATCTGAACTGCCGTACGTGCCGAACATACCTACGTACTCGCGGGGCGAGCCATTGGTGCGTCTCCGAACCTCGATTGCTTTCAAACCTCCTTCCCCTCCCCAAGTAGCTACTCTGACTTTACTCCTTTTTTTATATTTTTTTTTTCCTTTTTATTTTATATTCGCGAAGGCAATTCTGAATTTATGGCTCATATCAGCATAAATGTAAGGTAATCCCGTAGAAATCGTTAATGAAAGTTATACGTCATTCTTGAAGTTGACGTTTTTTAAAAATCTGAATAACAAAGTAATAAGAATGATTTAGCAAATTTTAAATGAACTTGCTCATTGCAAGAAAGGTAAACAGTTACAATCATCCTGTTACTGAATCGCTAAGTGTTATCAGTAGATGCAGACGAGTTGGGCACGACATGCGTATTGGATTGAGATATGAAAATTTTATTTGAATTTCTTATCTGATAGTTTGTATTTTATCTTCTTGACAGCTTGACATTTGCAAATCTATCAAACTACCCACTATGAAAGAATTCATTAACATTACTTTATTACAAAATCTCAATTTATTCGAACCGAATATATATATGTATAAATATCGATAAAGCAATTTGTCTGTTCAAATAAAGGCAGCGAACCCTTTTTTTCAAATTGACAAATTTTCCCAAATCTGCGCAATTCTTTTCCCAGAAAACTAGTATCTCTCTCGGAGGCAGCAATACAGGTCCCATCCATTCATGCGACAGCCCGAATAAAACATCAATTTCGAGACTTCAAAAACAATCTGCCGACACACATCTTAGCCCGGACAATTCCTTAAAGTTCCGGGAGCGAGCCAAGGTAACTGACATGCCCGCGCCGTCTTCGCTCGGTGCACAGACACCAAAGGCGAAATCGACAACGGGCCGTCGATAATTGGCGGCCATTACGCGAAAAGCGTTCTTGCGCATCGATCGGACGACTAGAGAAACGAGCGAACAATGCTTCGCGCACGGCGGTGGCGGCGGCGCGCTCCAGCCAAAGTCGTCGCGCCCGCGCCCGCGCGCGATCGCTCTACATATCGCTGCTCTCCAATCTTCCAATCCTCGCGGCGCGCTGGTTTAATTTCGTTCAAGAATCGTGAATCGTCTTTACGGCGACTATAAATTCTCGACCCTTTCGGGCCCGAATTTCGTGTCTCTTTATCCACTTTCTGCGAATTCTAGCTCTCCTCGCTTCAGCTTCTCTTTGCCGCTTTAGTTGAATCCTTTTCTTTCTTTTAATTAGTCCTTCGCTCATTCGCGCCGCGCGCCTTCCTTGTTCCAAGAAGGTTTTTGATTTCTTCTTTGCAAACTATTAGTCGGAATAATATTATGATTAAAGTCAAGTTTTTAATGCCATAATTTTACCTTACTCTCAAGAAGATTTCAATTTAGCGAATTAAAGATTTTAATAAACTTCAAATTTATTACAGCCGTGACATGTAATAGTTACGACGATTTTCACTTTCAGATTAATTCATATATTTGATATAATTGCCAACAATTAGATAGGCGGGCAAGAAGCACTTAAATACCGTTATACGAAATCCCTCTAGGTTTTGCCTCGTTATGACTGGATATCCAGATTCTACAATTAACCAAATTAAGAGGGAAGTTCTAGTTTAAATCAAACAAGCAAAACTAGCAAAGTCCCTACTTACAGCTAAAGCTGACATTAGATATATTACAATTCAATATTATTATAATTCACAGTTCTTGTTCTAAAACACAGCCAAATCCTCAGTGATAAATGATCCACTTAAATTTGAAGTTACTATTGTATTGCATGATATAAAGCGTCCTATACATATGATAAATCTACATGAATCTAAAAATCGAATAAAAATTGTGCTTACTTTTTCCAAGAATGTAATATTGCGTAAGTATTACTGAAATTCCAAAAATACTCGAGTATTGATTCCATAAAAGATGAGCAATAAATAATACATACTTGACATCATTAGCTCTTATACAACCGCGCGTGACACAAGCGCATTAAAAATTTAATTGCTACAACGGCGAGTACAAAACAATATTAAAACCCGCGGCTGCATCCACGCCCGGGGAAAATTTCTCAATCACCATAAAAATTTATCTGACTATGAAAATCCTCAATAAACTAACGCCTTCATATTTTCCAGGTGGAGGAGATACGAGAAATGATAGACAAGATCCAGACGAACGTCGAGGAGGTGAAGAAAAAGCACAGCGCCATCCTGTCCGCGCCCCAGACCGATGAGAGTGAGTGTCCTTCTCTTTTCTTTTCGCTTCCTCGCGATCCTCTCTTTTATATTGTGACTTTATTGCCAATTAGCACGATATAGGCTCGAGGGGGGTTCAAGCCATAGCGTGCGCGAAAAAGCGATTCCCGAAAACGACTGCGTCGTTCAATTCGGGGAATATGAGAGAGGCAAGCGCTTAATATTGCCCACGCGCGCTCTCTCCGGCTTTTCCCGTTGCGTAGAGCGCCGATTTCGTCCCTGCGTAAGCCTCTGCGTTTATTAACCACTTGAGCTGATTATTTCGAACGCGGGTGGGTGGACGTGGCTGACGAGGGAGGATCTGAGTCATGATTTTCGTAATTTTGAATTATAGGCCGCGCTCTATTGGCGTCATTACGACGTACGTTGGACTATTTTGAAAAATAACTTTTTTGTTTAGACTGGGATAATTCAAAATAGGTTGGGAACGATAATAGAGACAGAGAGAGAGTGGTGGAAATTGATTTTGAATATTCATTACTCGGGTATATTGAATATACGGAAGCAAATGTCGACACCGGAATCCCTCATATCAATCGTTATTGATGGTCATTAGGATTACAAATATGCATTTATGGATAAGCCAATGGCCAAGAAATGCAGAAAGTTAGATCGGTGAACAAAAGTTCCGACAATAACAATCAAGATTCTATATTTCTCGCCGTAAGAAAACATAAATTCAAGTGTTTATTCAACTCTATCCCCGTAGCGATTGACGAAAGATCAACAGTCAAACAAAGTTTAAAACTGCCCGCTGAACTTTTACGTAAATGTATATATACATCGGAAGGCTTGTACAAAAGTTGTAACAGGATCCGATAAAAAGTCAGGCTCTGCCCGTCTCTCCCAGTCCTGCAAGACGCTAAAAAATGTTGTTTCCAAGTGAATTAGGTTAAAGTTAAAATTCTTAAGGAGCACTGATCTCGTCAAGCTCGTTTTTCTCTCCCCTCGAAAGCGAATTCCTTATTCACATAAAAACAGCAGTGCCGGCAATTCGAAGGGGCTTAAACCTCTTGAATTGGTGTGAATTACACGAGTGTGTACAGCTAGAGCGCCGGGTAGTTGTAACATAAAAAAAGGGCTTGGAAAATAGCGCAGCGCTGAAAGGTTAGGGAATTTTAAAAAAGAGAGAGAGCGAGAGAGTAAGAAGAAGCGAGTCAGTGCCAGTTGTCCTTGTTCTCGTTGTGCCATTGTGCCGACACGGCCCGGGGTTGAGTTATCTCTTATACAGAGCACTGGACTCTTTGCTCAGCCCCAATTTCCCGTTTGGACCCTCTCTCTTTCTCTTTTTCTCTAGCCTATCTACCTCCTCGCCTTTTCTACGGAGCGCCATCTCTGCGTCGCGCGCACAGATCTTTTTTCCCTTCGAGCAATCGTCAAAGAATTTTTGTTTATCTAGATAGGAGGCTTTTTTCAGAACCGAACGCTCGTGACGATCGAATGGTTGGCTCTCGTAGAAAGCCAGAGCGGCATCTGGGATGCTTGCAATCCATTAAAGATAAAGACTCTTGGGCGGGCGTGGAAATTCCAGTAAGAATTTTCAATTTTAAAGAGGCGAATTTTTACTGCACGCGCGCTCACCCGCCTCTTATCCCCTTTTTTCTTCACTTTCCCATTTTTCTTCTCTCTAACGCTCGGATATTCAGCCCATCGGTGCAATGAGAAAGAAGGAGAGAGAGATAGAGAAAAAGAGAGAAAGAGAGGTCAACGATCCTCGAGTCGGTGTCTCTTCCAGATTGCAGCGGCAGCAGCAAGCCTTTTCTCATTCGCCGCTCGGTTCTCTTTCGCTTACACACTTCTTAAATCAAGTACGCGAAAGTAAATTTCAACCCTTCGTCGGCCGGGCGTCTATCTGCATAATTATTACAGCCTGCCACTTAATACTTTAATTACAGTCTAACTACCTCCGCCGAGATAAGGCGATGAATTCGAGGTTTTTCTTCGCGCGGGGATTAGGCAGGGTGATGGGTTTTAGAAAGGTTCGCTGGGAATGTGGAATTGCGTGAAATGGCTTTTGCTAAGGCGGATTTGTTTTTACCTTTTTCATCTTTTCGCTCTGGTTTCTTACCCTAGCTTTCGGTGTATTATTAAGAATACAAAAAAGTTTTATACACAAATTCTCTTTAGAATTTAAAACTAGTTAATATGCCATTAGCCTCAATAACTAAAAAATATGTGGTATTCATAAAAATCATCAGTCATATGCAAACAAACTAGGAAAACAAATTCAATTGAAAATCCTATTCCACAAACACACACACATCTTAATAAAAATTTCCCCCTCGCAAACAAAATATAAAAATGCAAAATAAATCAAAAGCCGCAATCCGGTCTTATCCGAAATAAAAAAAAGTACTTCCCTTTACAAGCACGCAAAAAAGCACGCTTCGTTACCCCCGCGCTGCCGAAAAAAGCTCGTCGCCCGATCCTTTCGACATAAAAATAGATCCAGCCCGCGCTCGCGCGCGTACGCGCATCCAGCCGGCAATTTACAACCACGTCGCTTGTCCCGCGCTCTGAATTTCAGTGTGAAACGCCGAAAAGCCCGACGAAAAGGACAGGAGAGAGAGCCGGTGCATATCAGCCGCACGCTGGTATATAGCTCGGTGTGCGATCCATAACGCGCTTGGTCTGATTCCTGGCGTCGACGCATTTTGAGCGAGAACGCTGCAGGTGACAGCTGCGCGAGCCAGACGCAGACGTATAATTCACGGGCGGCCGCGCGTACCACCCACGCTCGGCTCCTGAATCTCATTAATCGATTGTGCCTCGCGGGGCCTACTTCTCTCATCCCTCCGACTGAACAGACTGAAAATAATCCAGAGAGAGAGAAAGAGACGGCCTGTTTACGAATATACGCGTGTAAGGATATCTAGCTGCTTGGCTAGACGCCTCGGTAAGAGCGAGAGAGAGAGAGAGAGAGAGAAAGAGAAAAGGAGTGGGAGCTGCTGCCGAGCGGAGCATATACTTATCGATCGAGACGGGGGAACGGAACGCGACGGCGCGAGCGCAGCAGCAGCGCGCTCGCCCGCCACCGCGTGTGTGTATATAATGAATATATATTTTTCTGGACTCCGGGGAGGGGAGAAGAAGCGAGAGAGAGAGAGAGAGAGAGAGTGAGGTTAAGAAGAAGGGCGAGCTCTCTCTCTCTCTCTCTCTTTCTCATTGTTATTTATCGCGAGGCAATTCAGCCCACTTGAAACTTATTATCGGCCAATTCGATCGAACGCCGCCGAATCGCCGCAAAGAATCTTCCCCCCCGCGCGCTCGGCTTTTGGCCTGCCGCTCTGGAGTGCGCGCCGCTCGGATGATGAAAATTGCGCCTATTTTACGGCCGATATATTGACGCGCGCGGACGGATGGAGAATGCGCCGATGCAGCCGCGCGCTTTACGAGCGCCAAATTAATGGGCTGATTGAAAAATTGGACGAACGAGCGCCGCCGCCGCTTTTTAACGGCGCGATTTTGCACCGCGCTGATTTTAATTAAGCCGAGAGCCCGAATAACAAATCGCCGGCCAACAGTAATCCATACAACCCTGTCCTATTCTTTAATCACCAGGGTTGTAAAACTTAAAAGCCCGTTAAAAACGCAATCGGGCACTCGTACTCCGACTAATCAGCCTCTCGGTCTCGTTTCGATCTAGGGCCGTAAAAAGAACTAGCCGTCTCTCCTTTAAACTCCCGATATACGAGCGCGAATTTCTCTTCCGCGCTCTCGCATCCATGAATATTACAGGCCCTTTCTCGCTCGCGATTTATGCTCTCACGTTCCACTTGCCGCCCCCCTCCACTTTTTTAGCTTCCGCATCCTCCGATCGATTTGCCGCCGCCGCCGCCGCTTGTGTATACATGTGCAGCCGCGGAATGCGCCCTCTCCGATGTATTTTTCGTAAGCCCGCAAGCTGAGAGTGTAAAGTTTCAGCTGGTAAGATTGCCCCGGGGTTGGTTAACCTCCGCCGAGTGATTAGGACGGGATCCGTGTCTTTGATGGATGAAGCGGCGAGAGAACCGGTTGGTTGACCTTAGCTCGCTGCAGAGCTGCGACGATGGACTATTTATTGCTTAGGGTATTTTTAGTTGCTCGATCTCGATGCGGAGGAAAATTATAGGCTCTAGTTTTTATTTAGTTTTTTTTTCTCCTCCCCGGTCTGTGTGTGTGTGTGTCTGTGCAGCTGCGATTATTGAATGAAAAAGTTAGCGGTGAATGTGAATCGATGAGTCTGTGTGTACGAGCCGCATTGATAACACGAGTTTCATCTTTGTATTAAGTCATTTGCTTTTGTCGGCTTACTTATTGTAAAGCCGCGCGATATCTATACAAATAGGAATTCCAATTTAGAGACTGAGGACGTTCGCCTTCATTGTACAACTGTTTACTCATATTAATAATTTAACGTCCGACTAATGACAATGTGCACAAGTACCGCATGTAAATTATCTACTATAAGAACGTTCAATAACCTCAACGCGCAAAATTCGCGATCACTTCATCAACGCTACTCCAGATTCAACGAATATAATCTGATTTCCATCCAACGCACTAATCGCATCAATCAAGCATTTATAAAAAGAAAGCACACTTGCAGCCGCACACCCACACCTTTGAAAGAACTAAAACAAAGACGAACTATCTCCCGCACCGAAAACAAATCACTTCGACGAAAAAACCCTCAATCATCCGCTCCTCGCAAATCAGCCGCGGCTGCTCCCGAATGAATGATTAACCCGTCTGTCTCTATTCTCCCGGCTGCACGCGTAGCCAACCTAGTCCGCAGACAAAAGGCCGCCGGCGAGCACGCCATGTCTTCCTATACACTCGACGCGTCGTCTACGCGCTTTACAGCCTAGCAAGCTAGCGCGCGACGCTTCCGAGAAGACGGCTTAGTCTTCCCCGATTGGCTTGCTTCCCTTCTCCCCCCTCGTCGGTCCGACTATTTATACGGCCGTACTACTGCGCGCGCGGATTCCCATCGACCGTTTTACGGCCGAGCGTCGTTCCTCTTTCTCTTCTTTTTTTTTTCTTCTTTTTTATTTTTTTGTTTCCCTCCTTTCATGGATCTTAATAAAGCGTGGCACGAGTGCAGCGGCTGAATTAATGCCTCCTCGAAGAGGGACTTTTTGCCGAGGAGTTAATTATATACATAGGCTGGATCGCTAGGAAGTTTTAATGCCCCCGCGCGCGCAAGTTAATTAAAAGTTGCCCAGAGCTGGATATTGTTTTGTAAAAAGAAGCGCGTGCGAGCGCTTTCATCCATCCGGCCGAGATTGAATGCGAAATTTTCGCGTCTCGCGGAGTGTCGATTTATTAAATCGCAGAGCTCGGCTTTCATTCTTTTACAGAATCGACGCGACGGGAGTATACATGCTCCACGGCGCATGCGCGGGGAAAAAACTTTCAGCTGTCTCTCTTGCTCTCTCGATGCGTTCGCAACGCGCGAACAAAGGAAAAAAACGAAAGAGTGAGAGAGAAAGCGATGACTAATGCCTGAGTACGCGCGCGCGCGCGCGCAGCTTCCTCTCACTCCCTATTTTTCCCGTCCTCCCCCGGCCGTGATGATTTACGCGCGAATCCCTCATTTCGATATTGTGAGCGTGTTTGTAAAGAAAAAGGAGTCACTCCTAATATCGCCTCGGCGCGGAGGAAGCCTCTCTACGAAATAAAGTCGCAAAGCGGGGGTGCTCGCCGCATCCACCCCCCTCTTCTTCCCCACCTCCCCTCAAGCGTTTTCAGATAAATCACCCCGATAATGTTCTAATCTTATTTGCCGCTCGCGCACTCTGGAATCTCTCTCTCTCTCTCTCTCTCTTACTCTCGTGGGTGCGTGTGTGTGTGCGTGTGTATGTTAGTGTGAGAGTGGTCCGCTCTGCTTTGGGGAGGCGGCTCAGGACACTTGAAGTCGGATATATATTTTTATATGTGGATAGAGAGAGATAGGATAGGGGGGAGTTTGGTTTCGTTGTAAATAAAATGACTGCTCGCTGTTTGTGTGCGTGGGACTATGACGAAAGTTTTGCTCGGGAGCGCCTGAAAGTCCGGGGAGGGCACGCGTTTAATTGTCGGCTCTGCGGCTGTTGTAGTAAAGATAGGAATCTAGCGGGCTGAGCGGGGTGTCAGGCTAGTTTGTTCTATGAGAATATTCTGAAGATTTTCTTTGATTTTCAAAATCTCTTTCAAATCAAATTAAGGTATAAAGTTATCGTTTTTAATTATCCTTTCCAATACAATCTTCATAACCCTATCCAAAAATATCCAACTGATACCTTCTCTCAACATTCTACCCACGCTTTTTACGCACAAACCCAAAAGAAAAAGCTCGTCAAACCAGTCCAACCCTGTAACCACAACTTAAAAAAAAAAAAATAAATAAATAAATAAAAACAAACCTCACCGAGCAGAGCAGAACGCAACAAAAATCCCCGACTCACGCGGTCGTTAGAATTTTTCATTTCCCATCGCGGGCCGGCCTATATCGATCGCCGCAGTAATAGCGTGTGCGTTACACACGCGCGAGCCCTGCTCCTCTCTCTCTCTCTCACCATATAATAATTCCGGCTCCTTTTTAAGCCTCCCCCACGAGTGCGATACGCACACACACACACGAGCGAGCGAGCGACCTTCCTCTCAGCTTTCTCCGCTGACCTGTGTGAGTGGGTGGGTACGCGCGTGGCCGATGGCCGATAGAATCGCCGCTAGAGGCGAGAGTGAGAGAGGCAGGAGAGAGGCTCGTGTATGCGTTTTAGACGGAGGGCACACGCACTTCCGGGCCTCTCTGCTTTAGGCCGGCTCGAAGCCTTTTTAATGAAGTTTGGCTTTTTGCTTTTATTTTTTCAGTTTTCTGGAGGCATGATAATGTTGTTCCGTGATTTCTATAAAGAAGGCTCGTTCGATAATGTTGGGCTTTCCTATAAGATATATAAGTACTGCGCGGTCGGAATTCAAAATACGAATTAATAAGTAGATATATCTTTACATTCCCTTCATTTTTAGTCTTATCTATACAACGTACTTCGCGTCTAAGAATCGTGGCTCAGCTGCCATTTGGAATTTCGGATACTAAGCTTTTTTCGATACATATTGCCTTTTCAGAACTTGGAAAACCGCCTTCCCCCCGTCATTTCGGCGAAGTTTAAACGCTCTAGTGTGTGCGGATCGTCGTCGCTTGGTGATTCTCGACGCGGATCAGCAAGTTCGGCGTAACAGGTTCCGTACACGCGCAGGCCCCTGTCTCGCTTTAGCTGCGGCAAAATTGATTTCTGCTTTTATTAGCTTCTTAATGCTCCTATTTTGAGGCTTCTTTTATATTAGTTTTACGCACTATTTTTGGCTTCCCTGCCTGATACTCGAGTGAAAATAAAAAGGTGATCGTGATATTTTGTTATAGGTCTTAAGTAGCTCCTTGCTTATAGTCAGGCCCTATAAATAAATCATATTTTTACTTTCTATTATGGTACTTTATTTCTATTTTCAAATAATAAAGATTTTTAAAATAAATCAAACGCTCAAACGACAACATAAATACATTTTTACCATTTTCACTATATAAGTATATATATATCTAAATTACTTACGTATAAAGTTCAGAACACCATCTACATCTTCAAAAACGACTCCTCCCGATCGAAGCGCGCCTTTCAAAGTTGCCGCCAGGCAGGAACGGAGCACACGATAATTTATCGAATTTGCGTTCCCGTAAAGTCTCATCTCCATTGTCATCGCTTGTTAAAGTGTCTTTCGCTCGCTTTAGAGGGATGCGTGGAGAAGCGCGTGACGAGGGAAGTTACCTCGTCGCAAGTGCAATCGTGCCGGGGTGCTGAAAAATACTTCGCTGCGCTATACCAAAGTTAATCCGTGCTCTTATATACGTTTTGACAGGACGTGGCATGCAAAGTGCAGGGAATTGAATGTCTTTTTTTTTTTCTTGAACATCAAGGTGATGAGAGTAAACTTCTGAAATTTTGAAATTACTTCAAATTGAAAAGAAAATTGAAACTAGCGGAACTAGAACTTTCAACATTTTTTCTTAGAGAGAAAGTATGAGAATGACTTTAAGTTAAATGCGAACCGAACTTTTCATCCTTATAAATAACAAACTGATTTCCGCCAAGCCGCATCACCCCCATAACCTCCACCGAAAAAAGGTACGCTCGCTATACTAAAAACGCACCTTTTCCAGCGAAAAAAAAACCGAATCATGCTAAACAAAGCCGCACTCCAACCCCCGTCGCGGAACCCTGTTGAATAATTCCCTTTTCATTCCCGCCGCGATCGCATCAATCGGGCTCGCGCGCTGGCGCAAATCTCACCGCTGCATTCTTAATCCACGCTCGCTCGCTCGCTCGTCAGCTAGCGCGCCGCGACCTTGGCCATTTACTCCGAATAACCGAGAGCTGGAGGGGGCTGACAGGATAGTACGCGCGCCGGGTGACCGGCTCTCCCCCCTCCCCTACCCCCTTCCGCTCTTGCTCTCTCTCGTTATTGATCTGAGAGGGAGGAAGAGAGGGAGTTGGAGACATTTTTTTTTCCTTTTTTTTTGGTAATGTCTGGCGGGCGGTGGGGGTGGGATTCGAAATTGTGATTTGGAGAGGATCGGAGAGCTCGATTTTTTTAAAATGAAATCGTTGTTTTTTTCGAACGCGGCCGAGGTGCGAATATTGCGATTGGAATTTTCGATTGAGCGAAGGGAGGCGAAAAATTTAGAGCGCTGAAGTGGGCATCAAGTTGGCTGGGTTGTTGGATTTTTTTTTCAAAATTAAGTGCAGTTTATTTTCTTCTTTTTTTTTTTCGTTTTTTGTTAGATGCATTTTTGTGATGAATATATAGCACGGTATATTTTACGTATTAAAAGCAGCGTTACAGGCATCCAAGATTAGGATTTATAGCTGCTTTTTTATTCTCTCGTAAAATGTGCCTGCTACCTCATCGTTATGTCATAAAAACGTTTCAGATATACAAAAACTCCGATGTGCACTCTATTATACCTATTAATTAATTGGATACTTTCCGTGAAGAGCGCAATTATTATTGTTCCTCCTCGGCTATGTCAAATCGATATAACTAATTGCCGCAAAACAGTATTTCCAATATTCCGCGTAAAACTCGCATTTTAAATACTGCACAAAACAAAATTCCCTCCTTTCAATTAAAACAATGAATATGTATCAATTAAAAACTCGGCGAACGCGCTCGCTCAATCAAATTAAAAAACAAAGCAATCCAGGCCTCTTCAGCGCCGCCCCCCGCAAACAAAAATATCCGCAACGAGCCATCAAAAATCGCACTCTCCGAAAAGTCCCTCCCCCGCCCATCCATTAAAGTTTCTACTGCAAACCCAGCGCACAAAGCCCAGCGCGCTCGACAAATCCAAACACGTAGCCACCCTCACCATGCATGCAAAGATCCTCCATCGGCGCATCTTCCCAGCTCTCCCTCTCTCTCTCTCTCTCTCTCTCTCTCTCTTTTACTTCGGCGTATACACCTCCACGGCCCGTGCCGTAAACCTGCAAATCTTTTCCGCGTCAGCGCGCGGCCCGTAGCCCAGGCAAATTCCCTGCTATAGTAGCTCTGGCGGAGAAAAAAAAGGCAGCCGATGCATATACAGGCTGGCACGCACGAATTCGCCGAAAGTTTTCAGGGCGCGCAATAATTCTTTTACGGCTTCTCGAACTTTCTGGTCGTACCCTTTTTTCGCAGACGCATATAAAAGTGCACGCGAGATGGAAAAGAAGAAGGTATACGTGTACACATAAGTATATATAGACGCGCGAAAGTCACGTACGAAACTTGCCTCTTGTGAAAGTTGCCGAAAGCTGGCCGGGCGCCTGTGTGTATAGCTAGACTCGCTGTTTTTTACGATAGAGCGAGAGTTAAGTTATATAGCGCGGCAGTCCTCTCCTTCTTTAGAAGCCGCGCGTCTCTTGGCGAAATTGTCGTACTTATACATTATACGCTGGAAGAGAGAGAGAAGGAGAGAGCTATACGCGAGAGTGCGATATACTGCGCCGTTACGCTCGAACGAGGGGGTAGCGTGAGAGAATTAATTGTTCTTATGGCAATGGAAAAAGAGAGAGGGTAGTCGCTTTTCTTAACGATGCGGGGGCGGCTCTGCTTTGTTGTGGCGAGACGATGACGATGACGCGCGGCCGGCCTAGAGACTATACTTTTCAAAGTGAACTGTGTAAAGACAGATTGAGCCGTGTTCTAGCCTAGTAAATTAATGCCGGAAGTAAAACAGAGGCAAAACAATTCCTCGCCACGGGAAAACAAAGGTGTAGCGCGGAGTCTCGCTTATAAGTAGAACCAGACGAGCACGGTCGGACCGGCGCCGGGAACAGCATCCATTCGGGCCGCACTCGACAAAGCGAGAAATCACGTCTAACATTTATACCGAAAACCGTAAAGCCCCGCTGCTACTCTCCAAACTGCTCGTCCCTAGCCCCCCCCCCCCCCCTCCTCA
>UELX01000119.1:0-128486 GCA_900480035.1 Eupelmus urozonus | reverse complement strand
TTTCTTAAAGCGTTAGAGTCTAAAATTTTGGTTTTCTTCATATTTTGTTATCTAGAATCATATCCCAAAGTTTGAGCCAAATCCGTGATTCGGAGGCCTGGGCCTCTCCTAGTAAGTATCAGATTACAATCGCACTCAAACAAACTTTACAAACAAAAATTCAATTCACCCCAAACACTAATCCCCCTACAAATTAATAAATTTATTATTCAATTCCTTCCTTTACTCAAACCAAATCGCATTCATCTAAATATTACATTACAACAACATCTATATGCACACCAGGCACACGCCATCAGATCCGCAACCTAAACTCCGACGTACATATCTTTCCGTTGCAGCGCAAGCCCCCTTAAAATTCCCGGCGCGTCGGCCAGCAGCAGCAGGAGCAACAGCGCTTCTAGACAGACGCGAGGCGTCACAAGCGAGACGGAATAGCCCCGGCAAAGGAGCCAGCCGCACGTAGCAGAGGAGGGTCCGTCTAAACGTGCGAATACAGTGAGATAAGGAGCAGAGGAAGATGGGCGAAAGCTCGCCGGATCTGAGCCTCCGGCTGCGCCGGGGTAGCTCGGACTCCAGGGACTCCTTCTACATGGACTTCGCACAGGTGAGCGCTCCTTAGGAATTTCAATTACGATGATGAACTCGACAGCGGTCTTTATGATGCTTTGGGTAACCTTTTGTTTTTGGGGGTTGTGATGCTTTGTGGAGAAGTTTTTTTTTTGTGGGTGGTTGAGGGGTTTAATGGATATGCTATGTGTTTGGTAAATATTGAAGACAGTAACGCAGCCGTACAAGTTAAAACAGCATTAGAAAAGCGTGTTTTCTAAAATATAGCCCTGAGAAAAGTCCTGATTCTATATCATATTCTGTAAAAAATATGTTTTTTTGCAATATTACAACTGGCATATGCTTTTTTTTAGATAAAAACTCAAGGAAAAAGATCTTAAGTTGGTTTTCAATTGTAAATGTGTTAGAAATGATTGTATTATATTTATTCTAAAATATAAGAATTTTATAACTAATGCCATATTTTTCATAAAAATAAACCGAATTTAGTTAAATAAAAGAATTATCATTAAGAACTTTATAAAATTCTACAAAAGTGTCTTTTTTACTTGTTGGACAAAACGCGTTACCGGTTATTTCTTTCCGTTTACTTTCAAGTAAAAGCAGGGCTCGTAAAATGTACTTTACAGCTATCAAACTTTGATAGCGATCTAAAATTACTTGCTCAGGTTCATAGGCAGTATCAAATAGAATCAAATTAGAATCCCCCGCGTCTTTAAATCCAAACCAGATTCATCTTATCCAAACAAAGATAAACCCAAGCTCGCACCTTATTGCCTTCCATTCCTTCTCCCAGCATCCAACACAAGATCCATTAAACGTTGACCTAAATCACTAGCTGCCTTATCTACCCCCGGTCAAAAATTATCTCCGATGATTTCCAATTTTCCAAGCAGCTCCCTCGCTCAAAGCCCTCCACTATTTCCTGCAAACGCGATTCTTTGCGCGAGATAACAAAAAAAAAAAAAGAGTCGGAAAAATCATCCGCGCCCGGCGTCGCGTGAAATTACCGCTAGAGGGGAAAATATCGCACGTGCGGGGGTGCTTGGAAACGAAGAACAAGTCGCGATGGAGACGGCGATGCGGAGACGGGGCTTCCTTTATGGCGGCTGTCGAGATGAAAGGATATACGTTTCGGGGGTTTCAATAGGTTGAAGCTGAGAGCGGGCTGACGTGTCGTTGGTTAGTTATTTGAAAAATGGACGTGTGTGAAAGATTGGACAGGGGGGAGTAGAGACGTCAGGTGGGGCTTTTTGAAGCGGTTTTTATGTGACTCGTATTGTTTGAAAACAAATGAATGGTAATAGATAAATCAAAAAATTTGTATGGAAAATATAGGTATTTTTACGCTCTTTTAATCGCGTTTTATCTGATTTGAATATCTCAAAACTATCATTAAAAAAAATCAAAAATTAAATTTTCAAAAATCGAAAATTCAAGATAAAGTAAAAACGTATGTGTAAAATAAAAAACTAATAGTATTAATCGAAACAAAAATAATACACTTTTTAAATTTAAAATCGGAGTTATAGTTCTCGAGATCTTTTGGGTACACACACACACACGCACGCACGCACGTACACACACACACGCACGCACGCACGCACGTACACACACACACACACATTTTATAAAATCACATGATTCGAACTTCTAACACTTCTAAACATATTTCCAAAACGATTTGACGAAACTGGAAATTTTACTATTACAAAGCTTCTTCTATGAAGAAGCAAAAAATGATGCAATTACACATATAGAACCCGATACGGGTATGAAGTACTTGCACTATCTTATCGGATTTTTCCGATTGGGATATTTATATCCTATTAAGTATATAATTATGAATAAAATTAACAATCACCAAGCATATCATTACTTCCAACAAGAAAATACCTAAAACGCTATACATCCCAGAAAAAACACCAGATCTCCAATAAAAAAACGCATCTTATTCCATTCTCCAGGGCATAGACTCGGACATCGAAGAGGTGGCCAGACCGAACGACAACCTGGACGCACTGATGGCCGAGGTACTCGAGGACAATAGCACCGATATGCTGCCTATGGTCGCTGAGGACATACCCACGATACCCGAGGAGGCATCCGAAGAGCTGAGGCTCGAGGAGGAAGCCGACGCGCTCGAAGCGGCTCTGGCCAGCGCTAACGAAGCTTCGGGCATGAAACGCGAGAAGGAGAAGGACAAAATCACCACCGAGTGAGTTTGAGTTTCGTTTGGATTGAGATACTTGATTCAGAATCGTTTGAAAAAAGTTAAAGCTATCTGAAAATTTTTACGTTTTTTAAATACAAATTATAATAAAACTCCAATATAAATTATAATAAAAAACTCGAGGACAAAGAAACGGAGGAATCAGCTCCGAAACAAAGTTTACCCGCACTTTCAGAAATTAAAGCCCAAAACTCCCTTCACGCACCTTAACTGAAATTACTCCGTCGATCTTCCCCCGGCACCTGCAAAGCGAAAAAAACCATCGCCTTAAAAAATTCATCCCCCCACCCTTCCAAGAAGCCTCGTCTACGTTTACCCTTTGTACTAATATTCCCCGCGAGCCATTAGCAACTTCCCGCTTCTCCTTAAGAAAGAGAGAAGGAGAAAAATAGCCGGAGAACGAAATGTACGACTGCAAACGCAAAGAATAAGCGGCTCCGGGAAAGTTTGCCCGATTAATTTTACACGGCCGCGCGAAATTGTGATTTAGGGGCGAAAGTTACGCAATTACGATTCCGGCTGTATCGCGAGTTTCTGGAGGATCTCGCGAAGGCCGGTCAAACTTTGATTGAGCTGATAATCTCGAGGAAATGAGGGTTTCGTTAAGCGGGCTATTTTGAGTTTGATGTGGTTTAATGGATTGTAAATTTTGATTATGGGTGGAGTTGTGTAACTGAAGTAACGTTTTATGCTTGAAGTTTTTAGCTTGGGTTGTTTCGTAAGAAAGGGGTTTAAGGTTTGGTCGGTAAGCTATTTTTTGTAGATATAACGAGTGAAAGTTTTTTTTATGAAGTTGATACATTTTTTTTCATTTTTTTATTGCAGAAAATGGAAACTACAACATTACGTTACTTTATTTAAAATTAGATCAACTTATATTCATTGAATTTTCATTAGATCTAGTCGTAATTGAGGTGAACTAAATGCCATCTAAAATAAGATAATATATTTGGGTCCTAATTAAGGTCTATTTAATTTTCTATTCTAGTAACAAAGCATTTTTTCATTAATGAAATAAAAATATCTAGAATTTAAGTAAAAGCTTTCTAAAAAAAGTATCAATCAGCAAGCAAAAATCTAAAAGAATCTTGAAACAAAGCTATAAAAATTCACATGAAAAAAAAGTACCCTCGAACCATATAAGCCTGCGCTACAGTTTCGAAGAACTCGATTGCTTCCGGAGACGGGATATCGAACGGGAATTCGGTAGTTCCTGTGCTAATATTGAGTCCCATGCCCAATGACTTTTTGGTCTCGACCTTCCGCTTTCAGTGACCCTTCGTTCTTTCCTTTTTTCATCATACGTCCTATTCGTTTCTACCTTTTTCGATCGCTGTCGCGCATCCTGTATACACTCTGTTCTAATTGAAACCACCAGGATAGTTTCATTTTACGATGGTTAATAAAGGGTTATTGCGTTATTGTGATTTTGAAACGATTAATTTTATTCTAGATAAATAAAAATATAATTTATGTTATCATATTAAGACAACCAATAAATCAAATTTTTCAGTAGAACAAGTTCTTTGTGTTAATATGCGAGATCTGGTCAAGTAATTATTAAAGTTATCTAATACATCAAAAATAAAAATAAATATGTAAAACAAAAGAAACTTCATTTTTACAATGGAAACGAACCTTTCCCCTCACGTCGAACCCAAAACTTCATCCATCAAAAATCCGCCCTTCCCTAACCCAAACTTTTTTCCAACTGCATAAATTCGCGTCCAATTTCACGCACAATCGTCCCGACCACCGCCGAATCCCCGAATTTTTGTTTCACGCCCTCGCCCACCTCACCACATCCCTCCAGCCGTTTCCCTTCGCTTATTTCATCGATTTACATGCAGATTCGATCAGCCGCGGCTGGGCGCATTATGCGCCCCGAAAATCGACGGGCCGCGCGCGTGAAAAAGTGCCGAAACGAGCTTTTGATGTTCGCGGCAGTTTTTTGTTTTTTTACTTCTTTTGGAGAGCGCCGGCGAATGGGAGAATGAGACACTTGCACGAGAGTGTGCGGCTGCTCTGGTTCTCGCCCTCTTTTTTTTAGGACGGAAAAGTTTGTGTGCTCGGACTGCTGTTGTTACTTTTTTTTTCGTTTAAAGCTGCGCGTTCGTGCTTTTCGACAGAGCTTTTTTCAGAGATGTGTGCCGTTCGCTTTCGGACCGTTGGGTTTTTTTTTATTAATGAACAGAAAATGTTGTAAAGTTTTTATTTATATTGTACTTAAATATCTTTTTATCAATTCACACTTACAACTTCTGTTAATGAACACTTCAACTTCCTACCTACTCACCCTGATCTCGTCAAAAAGCATCTCACGAAAAAAGCCGCTCTACAAAAATTCAAATCTCACAAAAAAATCAGCACCAAACCCGCGCCTCAAACCATCCATCCCATCCGTCCAACGCAAAAACCTTTATTACCTCCTCTCTCTTTCCTCTCCGCCGACGTTTCCACTCGCAGCAAATCAGGCGCGAATTAAGAGGCGCAAGTATCGCACACACATCCAGAGGAGGAGGGGGAGGGGGGCCTACAACGCTCCGCGAGCCAGAGTGGCGCGTTATAGTGCTGCTCGGGCCTCCTCGCCGCGAGCGAGAGCAGCGATATAGGCCTCAGAGCAGAGAGCTGGGCTCTTATCAGCGGCGAGTCGCGCGCGGCATCGCGACACGAGGGGACACGCGTGGTGCTGATTTTTTTTTTTTAGTTTTGGTGGAGGTTTGGTTAAGGAGAGAGGAGAGTTTGCTGCGGAGATGCTGATTAAGGAGACGTCGTTGAGGTGAGATTTTTGTGAGGGTGAGAGTGGTGGGCGGGATTTTTGTTGGGTTTAAGGGTGAAGGTTTACGGTAATTTGTTGTATTTCTTCCTTTTTTTGGTGTGAATATGTCTGAAAAATGAGTTTTATCAGTAACAGTGGGTAAACAAATTTTATTCTGAATTAAAATTTAGTTTTCCATGAATTTGTGAATCAGAATTAGCTGAAAGTATTTCAGTATAAATTTTTCATTGATAAATTGCTTAAATTTTATGAAATGAGTTTTAGTTCAGGAAATAAAATTAATAAAGTTTTAAGTATTATTCATCTTTCATTCTATCTCAAATTGTATTAAAGTATAACTTTCAATACATTTAAAAATATTCATATTTTAGTATAAAATTCCTAGAAAAAGTTGAAAATTATGAGACTGTAATCTCATAAAAATAGATTTATTTTTAAAATTTTCTCGCAATTTTATTAATATAGAAGGATCAATTTTTCATTTTAAAAATCTGGGTTAAAAAAGTTCAACTTTAATGCCACTCTTGTGGACATTGCCCTTTCATCATGATACTTTGGCATTGATCTACAAACTACCCACTCCAGTTTTCATCTTCAGCCATTATACTTCGATAGAGCAAACGTCGTTCAACAAACTTAAATGAAATTTTCTACAAGTAGTAATTTTGTTTTAATAAAGTTCCATTTCGAAAAATTAATATAGAAACTAAAAAGGTATTAAAAATATAAATTTTGTTACTTAATTCAACGGTCGATAAATTATAAATATTCAGAAATGTCCAAATGTATTTAATGTTTTTTATCTTTAAATTTTCACCAGAAATACTTTTGATTCATCAATATTCGACATGACTCCACATCAAAAAGCGCATAAGCATTCCTCAATTGAATTTCAATAGATAATACCATATAAATGCATGATTAATAAATGGCTTCGCTGAATATTGATCAAACGTAAATTCTTTCAACTTCAATGTCCTTTGACGTTTCTCCCACGAAATTAGCCTCTCTTTGAGTCCCAGCCACTCAATCAATTGCTCGAGTACCACTATACCAATGGATTGAATAGCCCGGCTGGTTAATTTTAATTTATTGCGGCCGCACTTTCTTTTGAACGGCGCATAATCTCTTCATTAATAAATCAGTGGAATCGGTGGAACGCTCTATCGTAGGATACAATATAACATGGAGCACGCGCTGATTGGTCGGTTAAATCCGGTCCTAATTTAAACATTTTTTCCCGTGCTCGTCCGGCGCATAATATTTAAGTAGCTATTTGCGCTCTTCCTCTGCCGATCTCTAATTTTTCAACCGGCAGCTTTAATAATTTACTTAGAGATTGAATAATTTTAGCGAGATAAAAATCAATTTTAAGCACGCGTAAAAAGTGTAAATATACAAGCAATTAGCCGCAACTCAGCCGGCGTCACACAATAACTAACAGGAAATAAATAATAGAAAACGAGCAGCTGCTAATAAGCTAAACGTGCCGTTTTTCAAAAAATCACACTTTCCTCATTAACCGCCGACTGATTCATTTCCACGACAACTCCGCTGTCAAACTCCTATTCCCCGGCTCGATTTCTCTCAAAAGCTACACGCAATAATATTTATCGCGCATAACCGAAGCACGAAACCTCCACTTCCTCGCTCGAACGATCAGAAATAATCTCGCCAAAAACTCGTATACACTTGTCCATAAAGTATTAACGCCATCATGTCCCTAACAAAGAAACGCCAAATTCGTATACACACATGGAACCGATGCATTTTATACGTTCTCGTAAAATCACCCCTACGTGGGCGAACGAGCCCAGCGATAATTTCGATTCGAGCGATCAGCGTATAGGCCTCCCAGGAGGCATTCGGATGTATATACGAGCCAAGTTGAAACGAGCCGTCCAGGAGTAATATCAAGCTTCGAGCCTGAGTTATATGCGCGGGGGGAGAGGCGAGGGGGGAGGAAGAAGGGAGCGAGAAGACGCGAGCGCGGTGCTCATTTACTAGGCATCTCGAGACAAAAGAGACGGGGGACGATGCGAGGAGAGACGTTGGGAAGCTGGGAAGGATGTGTACGTGCGCGAAATAATTGAACGGATGGGGGTGGGGTGGGATTTTTCTTTGGGATTGGGATTTTTTTAAGTGAATCTTGGGTTGGATGGGACGTTTGGTGTTTGGTTAGGGTTGGAGTTGCGTTTGTCAGTATATGTGTGATTTTGAAATTTTATTGAAATCTTTTTGTTTTTATTGAATTATGTTTTTATTGTGCTTAGATGCGCGGTTACAAATTTTGTATGTAATTTATTTACATTAAGTTTTCGTACTTTTTTATTCGAGTTCCTTATCTCTGCTGTTAAAATCTAGTTCAGACAAAATTCTTATCTTTTAGCAACTTTCACTTCCTCTTGAAGCTTGAAAAATAAGTTTCATTTTAAATTTTGCCTTCATGTATATTATTCTGTACGAATTTGCTACCGACATTCCATCTCAGGTCAACAACAATAATTCACAAAAAGCTCAATCGCTGACACTTCCACATTCTCTACTCACCGGCAACTCTCACTGCCGACTCAGCTCCCACATCCTCCTACCAAGCAAACCTCAAATTAAAAATCCCATCCCCGATCAAAACAAACCCGCAACAAAAGAAAGAAACAACATTCCACAGCCAACCAGAAGAAAAACACACACGCACCCCCACAGCCACCCCCCGAAACAAAGACACCCGCACAAAGCCCAAAGGATGCAAGGACTACCCACCTAAGAGCGATACACGCGGGGCTCAGGACTTAAGGCTGCATGCGCCGCGCTCTCGAGGAAGCGATGCGGGGGTGCGTCCGCAACACAATGCCGAGCGCGCACTCGAAGCGCTGAGTCAACCCCTCGGCGCGTATATAGTCCTTGCGCGCCTTTCTTTCTTCTTTTGCGAGCGAGCGGGTACGGTGCGCTCTTTGTCTCGTCGATCTCGTCGCGCTAGGCAAAGCGACGCTGGAGTCCTTTTTTGCTTCTTTTTTTCGAGTGGGGTTGTGTGGAGGGGTGGCTGAGACAAGCGGTTTGTTTTTGCCGGGGGTTTCTTTTTTGAGTTAGTGGGGTTCGCTGGTGTTCTGAGGTTTTATTGAGTCGGATTGACTTTTTGGCCGGTGTGTTTGAGTGATGGATATGGATTTGGATATCTGTTACGGGATTATGGTTTTTAATGCGTATTGTAAAGGTGTACGTAGAAATGTTATGTAAAGACGAACAAGTGCTGTAGACACTATTTTTTAAAAGGCCTCACTGGTTAATATTACTGAAATACTAAGGAATTGTTTATAAAAAATAAACGAATTATTCTAGACTAGATTCATGCATATACTTTTTTAAAAATTGCGAACAGATTTTTTCAATAAAAAATGTGCATCACTAATAGACTTCCTTTGCTAGATCATTTGCCTATTGATACACACGTATGTAAATAACGTATTATTTACATATAAATTTATTTATTCACTTTTTCGAGAGTGTGCTTACTGGACATATGTCTGTACAAACTAGCCCGCCAGAAAGTCTCAAAGTCGCAGTGCTTGCAACTATATTTACAATTTTCCCTGTGTCTGCGCATTTCTTCCTGTGAATAGCTTCGATAAAAACAGTTTATACACACTTTATATGTTTCATTATGCTCGTCTCTTGAATCGATGTTGCATTTGTTTCTTAAATGATTTAGCAAGCTTGAGTGATAACGATAACTCTTTGTACATCGAGCGCAATAGTAATTGAAGAAAGAACTGCATTCGTTGCAGGATTTGAGGACACTATCTTTGGTGGCTTTGCAAGTTGGACAGTAGCGTTTGACGGCATTGACATAAGAAAGTTGTATTTCTTTTACGATTTCTTTGCCGGTATTAGCAGCATGTTCATCTTCACTCTGACGTGTGATTTTAGTCTCAAGACGTTGACTCTGCTTAACTGTCGAATCAGGAAGTCGCTTTAAAACGACTCTTGCGTTTAGTAATTGGTTAAGAAGTTTGGGAACATCAATCATGTGATTTCGGTAGTCAATTTCAATTTTTTCGTCGACTGCCATTTGTAAATTGCCATTTTTATCAAATTCACCATAGATTAGATTAGAACGGTCTTTCAGACTTTCCGTTTTTTTAATAGTGTTAAAATCGTTTTGTTCAGTGAATTCGTCGTCAAATAATCCATGGTCAAAGACATCAGTCCACGTTTCGTTTAGTTTTATTTTTGCCTTCATCTTTAATAAACGAATGTTTGTACTAAAATATATACAATATTTTAAATTGCGTTATTCCTACTTATGCATTACTTTTGTATCCAATGAAGAATCTATGACAAAACTATATTCCTACATAAATTATATAAGCTATATAAATATCTCCTTAATTTTAAAATTTTTTATTTAAAATTTTAAGCATCAAAAATTTAATTTTTAATTGATGCAATTATATATACTATTAAAAAGTAATTGAATAATATTTAATATTATTTCATTTATCTTATATACATAACAAGTGCGATTAGGCTACTTTATATAAAGGGACAGTAATATTCTTTGTATTGAGAATTTCAATTTATCATACGCCATCTGGTGGATATACATTGACAACGATTTTCTCGCATATAGATGCTTGTATATTTCACCTAACTTTTATTTTAGTTCTTCTTTTTATCATTATTGTTTTTTTTTCTTTATTTCACCTTCAAAACATAATTTCAATGTGTGTTTTTGAAATAATTTTTTGATTGATACATAGCTGTCTTTATCAAAAAATAACTTATATAAGGAATTTCTCTTAGAAAATAACTTCTTAACATTGCGGAATATGCAATTATTACCGAGTTTACATATCGAAAATTTTGCCTCCACAGTATATGTACATTAAATTTAACGCGAAAACATTAAACTGTAAAAGGATAAAAGAATTTTTCTGACCAATGTTCATTTGACATTCTAATAGTCCTGTCCATGCTTCATTTTTACGTGCCTTTTAATAACGACTAATACTTTACTTTTATACGGGCAAAATTCACATCGAATAATATTTTTTCCGCAAGTATTTTTGTGTTTTTCAAATAGATTTTCATAAACGAACCTCGTATTACAAACGTCACAAACGAAATTAGTTTTTTTCTTTTCTACATTATTATGTACATGAATCATATGATTCCTTATACCACGCCGATAGTATGTCTCAAAGTTGCAATATTGACATCGTAATTTACAATTTTCCTTGTGACTACGCATTTCGGCAAGTACTAAGGTTCGATAAGGGCAGTTGTGACACTTAGCAAATGTTGGTTCACGTTCATCCCGTTTCAGATAGATACATCTTTGTTTTAAATGTTCCCACATAGCTGAATGGCTCATATATCTCTTAGAACAATGAGAACAATGATAACCTAAAGAAGTGCTGCATTTGTTGCAGAATAATTTGGGAACGCTCTTACTGACATCATCCTTAAATATTTTGCAAGTTGGACAGTAGCGTTTAACGTCATGAGCGAAAGTTAGTTGTGTTTTTTTTACGATTTCTTTGCCGGCACTAGTAGTACGTTCATCTTCACTCTGACGTGTGATATCAGTCTCAATTCGTTGCTTCTGCGTAACTGTTAAAACAGAAAGTTTCTTTAAAACCACTCTTGCGTTTAATAATTGTTCAAGCAATTTAGGAACATTAATCATGTGATTACGGTAGTCAATTTCATTTTTTTCGTCAGTTGCAAATTGTACACTGCCATTTTTGTCAAACTCACCATAAACTTGATTAGAACGGTCTGTCAGATTTTCCAGTTGTTTGATAGTATTAAAATCTTGTTGTTCAGTGAATTCGTCGACAGATTTGTCAGATAATCTGAGGCTAAAGTCCTCCATCCACGTTTTATGTAGTTCTATTTGCACTTCCATTTTGATTAACGAACAATAAAACGTACTATATTTTAGATAGCGTTAGTCCTGTATATGTTGCGTACTCTTTCTTAAAAATACCTATGTATTAAGACCTATAATATCAATCTATTTAATATCATTTATTTATATTATCTAAATTTTAAATACTGCTAATCTATAAAAGTTTTAAAAAAGTGATGTTTATGAAACTTACTACTTATAAGAATTGACAATAGTATTTTTGGTATTGAGAATTTAAATTTATTATGCGCCATCTGGTGCACACACATTTGGTGACTACTTTCACACAGATTCACATATATTTTCTCATGGTATTTATTAAAATAACAGCTGCCTGTATAACTTACGTACCTCTTATTACAGTTCTTTTCTTTATCGCTATGACGTTTGTCTTGTTTTCTTGAAATAATTTTTTCACTTATACATAGTTTTTTCTATCAGAAAACAACATATTTAACTCTTGATGTGTTAAGAAATAAAATAGCAAATTGAATCTTGTAATTTTTATGCATAAAAGATATTTTTTGCAAATTTATTGTGTCTTGATGGAAAATGTAAAAAGTTTAGATAAAAGCCTTGTCTAATTTTAATTTGGTATTCTAGAAATATTTGTGCTTGGGCTTCACTACTAGATGTTGTCTGTAATGTACCAGCACTTTATTCTTGTAGGGAAAAAATTCACACTGAAAATTACTTATCCAACAAGTATTCAGGTGTTCTTCTTGAAAGTTTTCTTCGGCAACGAATCTTTTGTTACAGTCTCAGAAACGGAGTAAATTCTTTGCATCTCTATACAGATCCCTAACTTCTCAGTAACACATGCATCACTTTTCTTTTTTCAAACTAAATCTACATTTCTAACATCTATTCGGCCTAAAAATATTATCACCATCATAAATTCACAAATCATCCTCCATAAAGAAGCAAAAACACACCTTGTTTACCATCATCCCCAACAAAAACTAAAAAAACTCTCCTCTACAACCTCCTCCCGCGCTCATATTTCTCGCCATCAACACACGAGCTCTCCTGCATTTTGCCGCTCGTATTTTTGTTTCCATTACGCTCTGGCTCGTCCCGTGCCAGTTCGCAATACCACACATAGAGGTGCACCCTTTTTTTTCGCTTTTCCACTCGCGCACATCCAGTTCCCTCTCGTGCAGCTCGCTCGTTTCCCTCGCTTCTTCAAAACATCACGTGATTATTCGAAAATGTCCCGCTCCCGCCGGGATGCGAAAAAGAACCGCCAGAAGGATGGATAATGGGAAGCTCGCTCGCGATGCGTGGACGCACTCGTTGCCGAATTAAATTATCCCTTGGAATACATTACGTAGACGAGAGGGAATTATTTTGTGTTCCGCGTTCTTTTTCTTTTTTTTATTTGCTTTTCAATTTTAATGGTGGGTGATTGTTTTAGAGCGGCTAATAAGGGGGAGGGATGTGTTGTACCTTAGAAGGTTCTTTTTTAATTAGGACTTGAATGGAAGTTCCCTAATTTCTATAAAAGTACCTCTAAAGTTTGATATTAAACGAAAAATAAATGAATCAATTTATAGACTTTTTAAGATATAATAAAACTTTTAATATTCCAAAAGTATGCTAAAGTCGATGCCCTTAAAAAATAGCCAAGTCTCAAATTCCCGACGAAAAAATTCCCAAACTCCCACAGAAACGTCCGAGGTTCAATTCAATCCGCAAGCTCCTATTCCTCTCGAGCACGCAGTGTCAATGTGACGTGCCTCGCGCTCGTTAAACCCATACCCATCGTCGCGTTTGACCTTAAATTAGAGGAGCTCGCGCGCGCGCGCTCGTCGACTCTGACCCGTCGGAGGTGTCGTCGTCGCCGCTGTTACATTACACGTATACGTGTCATCGCGCTCTTCAGCCGAGCACGCGAGCCAGCATTTTTATCCGATTCCAATTTTTTTTTATCGCACGTCGTGTAAAGTGGTTTTTTTTTTTAGTATCTTTCGTTGATTGCGTTTCGATGGTGGATTGGAGGGATGGGAGATGGATTTTTGGTTTAATTTATGAAGAGGTTTTTCTGTTGATTTTTTCGTGAATGATGAGGATGTATTTGAAAAACAGGTGCGTGAAAAATGCAAATTATGAGTCATCGTGACGCTTCATTACGCGTAAATGAAAAAAACACGGTTTCACGCCCATTCATCATCCCAATCATCATTTACCATTCCCATCTACACCTTTGTCCTCCCAACAAAAACACCCTCGCATCATTTCTCCATAATCATAAAAAATAATAATCCCAAGCTCGCCCCATCCTCCATCACTCCTTTAGAATCCTCGAAAACAAACCTCCACCTTATCTCCACTCCCCTCCCAAACCTCATCCAAGAAACAAGACTCGTCCCCATCAAACTCCTCCTCGCAAAACTTCTCCATCTCCCGAAAATTCAGCCGAAACTTCCGTTGAAAATAAAGTTTCCACTGCAGCCTCTACCCTCAGCCACCTCCTCCCGGTGCATAATGCATAACACAGCCTCTAGTCTAGAAGTATCTTATTTCCTTCTGTCTTGTGTGTTTGCAGCTGGCCGGGACTGCCGGCGGCTTTGCCGTCGCCCGCCTCGCCGTCGGCCGTGATCGTCTCGCCCGAGACGCTGTCTCGGCACAGCAGCAGCTCGCCCTCGAGGAACAACCGGCAGCCCCAGTACGTGCTGGCACTGCCCTGTCCCCAGCAGCCGATACCCGCCGTTTGTTATCCGACGCCGAATTATCTCGAGCTTGAGGTGACGACCGATCGCAGCTTGAAGTACGCTGGCTGGTGAGTTATTCGAGAGATTTTTTGCTGTTTAAAATGATGTTTTGTGTGTGTGTGTGTGTGTGTGTGCGTGTGTGTGTGAGTGCACGTAATTGTAAGTTTTTTTTACGGTAATAGTTTTATTGGTTAGCTGGATTAGAAAATTTACCTTCAGAAAAGAAACATTTAATAATATCACAATACTTATTTAAGATAATATTATTTCAGTTTATATTTCTTTTAAATCAACAAGATATCAAAATGCATTTACACTTTTAAATATATGGTCTGAATCAAAACTCTTTTAATAAAGTGCGCACTTGTATTTGAAATCTCACATCTCCTTTAAAAGTCATATACCTTTTACAGTCAATAAAATTTTTGTGGGATATTTGTGTCCATTTATGTGGCGAAAATATTTAAAAAGGTATGGCTGCGCGGGTTGTCTGGGCCGCGAATACCTGCCCTCGAGCCGCTCCATTATTGAAATCGACTTTTCTATTCCGTTCTCTTCTTTTTCCTTTTATTTCCTTTCGCCGGACTTTTTTTTTATTTACGATTGAAAGTACAAAGTGAACGGTAGAAGGTCGATTTCAAGACGCTTTTCACTGCATATTGCGCCGACGGCGTAAAACGTCTTCCGCAGCATTATTAAAAGTGAGAAAGTTGATAAAGTTCAGAGCATGAAATACAATTTTTTAGTAATATTATCGCTGTAACCTACAATCTTCATTTTTGAAAAAAGACTAAATGTAAAAGAGCCCATAAAAACCATACTTCAAGTCTATAGAGATCAATAAATTCATAAAACTATCCAAAATTTCATCTAATAAACAAGTACACGTCTATAAACACAAAAAATCCGTTCAATAATCCTAACAATAACCAACCCAGCAAAACCAAGCAATAGAAAATTTGAGCACCGAGCAATAAAAAAATCTCAATCCCACTAATCGCGATCGCTCCGTCACCGCGCGCAATCGGTCGTGTGTCGGTTCGCCTGCACGCGAGCCAGTTTCAGCACCCCCCACCTCCCCCCCTCAAAAGCAGGTACGCAAAAAGTTCCGGAAACGCGTGGCAGCGTCGGCCGTTTCGCTGCTAGCTGCCGCTCGCGCGCGCGCGTCACGGAATTTTCACGTGATATACCTCCGGCTCGTCGATGGCCTGCCCTACGGCCGGCTATCTCGCGCTCGTCCATCACAATTACAGGCACTTTATCACATGGGCCCGCGTGCGCGCGGCATCGAATTTGCTCTCTCGCACGGTTCGTCAGATCTGGATGCGCGTGTGCTTAGGCAAATGTGTACCTGGAGGGTTGTGTACGCGGCTACGCGAATGTGTATGCACAAACGGAATTGATACATTTGGAATTGTGACTATGTAAGTGAGAGGGAATCAGTAACTAGAGAGAGGGAAAGATTCGCGCACGACGTGTGAGTGTGCATCAGCTGCGGTCGCCGTCGCATTACGCCTGATCGAGCTAATTTCTCCGCATATATACACACGCGCCATTCCGGTGCAAGCGCACGCAAGCTTTGCGGGGGTGGCTTCTTGCGAACGCTCAATCTGTAGCTAAGGCTCGGTTATTTTTAGAAGCTCAGCTGTTGTCATTGTGACGGACGCCTGATGGAATAATAGCCAAGGGGGATCTTTTTTTCGTGGCTTTCTTAGATCAGATTGAAATTGACTCGGCGAGCTTTCTGCGACGATATATATATATATAGGAGTGAGACGCAATTGATAGACGCTGTAATTGTCGGACTGGGGGAGCGGGATTTTGTGCTGATAGGTGGAATTGAGTTTTAGTTAACGGTCGCCGGTTGCTCGACGTTTATAAACGAAATTTCGCGGGTCGACGGGGATTGATGGATTATTAGAGTTGGTTTGGAGAGCGATCGTGAAAATTTAAGGAAAGAATGAATTTATTAATGTAATTGATGTTATTTCCCAGTTGCTATCGAGAAAGTTGAATTAAAAGTTCGTAAAACCGATGAAAAATTTCGCGAGACACGTGCTCCTACAAAACGATAAGAAGAAACGATATTAAATTGGAGAAAGGCAATAAAAGCCGAACGCGAAACACGTTCACTTCCGGGCAGCCATCTCTGGTCAGAATCAAACCCGTCACTCCTCTCACACTTTTCAACTTCTTTTTCTCTCTCCGACTCTTTTCCGCGCGAGAGAGTAGCCAGACCAGAAGTTGGCCCGTCCGCATGACGATAAAGCCGGCAGGAGTGGGGAGGCACTCACCGAAGTTGACGAAACAAACCGGCGAAATGCGCGTGAAACAAGAACCGCAAGATCTAAATGGTCGATACATTAATGCCAAGTGAATAATGGCGCGGCGCGTTCGGAATCGCCATTAGTGCGCTATGATAAATTCATTTTTTATTGCTAGATTGCGCGCGTTATATTGTTCGCGTGCTCTCCTCTCTCTTTCGTGGTATGAAAATATACCGACAGGCTGACTCGTCCGGTCTGTTACTACTGGAGCCGAAGTTCGAAGTTGACGCGCGTCAAAACACGCGGGAGGTGATGATGTATTTGTGGTTTTATTTTTAGGATTGGAGGTGGGTTCGATGGGGAATAATATGGACGTTTTGCTAAACTGTTTGCGTGTTTGGTCAGAGTGGGAACATTATTCGGCAATCAAGGAAATATTTATTGTAATGTTTATGCTGATAGTATTGTTTATTAGAGATATTAGGCATATCAAATTTTTATTTAAGAAATCTGCATTTAATTATGAAACATAGTATAATTATTTATTATAAATACGTTTTGGTTAAACGTTTCATGTACGTATGTTTATGAACATTCATAAACGTTGCAATAACAAATTGCAAATTTGTTTATTCTCGTATTATGAATTTCAAATAAAATTACAGTTTAATAAAGTTGGGATAGTCTTTCTGAAACTTGGAAGCATTTTTAATCCCATTTTCAAGTTTATGAAGGAAAATAATTAAAGTGAAAACAGAGTGTAATTTAATAGGCAGACTTATCCTTACTTTTTCTTATAAACTCGTTATTCATGTTATCAAAACTTTAAAAAGCGCATAAAAGTATAACTTACATTTGAAAGGAATAAATAATCGCTTTACTCTTACTGTTAAATATATAATAATAAGAGAAAAGTTCGCAATGCTGTTATTGTTAAAAAAATTCGTATATTTAAAATAATTTGCATCTGTACATATTTATTTACATTCCACCGTCTCGATCTTTTCAAAAAACGTTAATTAAAAAAAAAGAAAAATCTCCCTAACATCCAATTAGAATTAATTACTCAGACAACTGCAACACAAAACTACACAAAAAGGTAAATAATCTAATCCAGCCTTAGACCTAATCTCACTCAAAACTCCAATAAAACAAAAAGACATCAAGACACATCGCCAAGGAAAATGAACTTCCACAAGCTCGCTCGGCGAATAAAGTATATATAGACACGCACGCCTCGCTTTCATTAAAGCTTAATTTCCGTGAAATCTCTGTGCCCTTTAGCGACGCGTTCGCGACGACGCTGAGCGCACTTTACGGCAAGCTGCTGGTCGTCATGGGCATCGCCTTCCCCATGGCGGAAGTCATTTCCACCTACATCCCGCCCTCGTTCTACGAGGCGTTCTATCTCTACCTCTACATTGGCAGCATGCTCTTCCTGCTCGTCATGTACGCCACCATGTGCGGAGACGGCAAGCCCAAGCAGAGTGAGTCTGTGCTAAGCACCTTTTTTTTTCTGTTTTTATTTCAGGTTTATACGCGTCGGAGGTTTTCGTGTTTTTTTTTTTTTTTTTGCTCTTTTTGCTCTTTTTATGGTTTTGGAGGGTGGCTGAGAGGATTTTGTCGCGTGGCTTTCGGTGGGTTTATTTTTCTTTTTGGTTTTATTTTTAAGAAGTGTTTGGAATTTTTTTTTATGGAGTTGGGTAAAAAGTTATTTGATAAAAAGTATTTCATAATGTTTTGGATAATGTTAATAGAAAACATCGAAATTACGTGTGTTTAATATTAAATTTTAAAATTCCAAAAGGTATATAACGAAAATTTCAAAATAAATAAATTTTAACTTTTTTCGTAGTTTGTAAACCTGTTGATAAAAGCAAGAGCTTTAGTTACAGTAGAAAAGCCTTCCATTGCGTACACATCGTAAAATTGTTTGCTCTATCAGTCACAGGATACCAGAAAGTATCAATATCAATCTACTCCTTTGAGAAAACAGAACCTCCGATACGCACGACTGATATTTCTCTCGACAATTTCATTTTTTATGCTAAAACTCATTATCCAAAGTATCAATTTTCATGAAATGGTACAATATTTATCTACAAACAAAAACCTAAAAACTTTATTCACTTCCTTGACCTCAACAATCCTCTACAAAATCTCTTCAAAAGTAAACAACCCCAAACCCGAAAATCCATCCTTCACTCCCTCATCCCTCACACTCATGACACCGCACATCTCACTCTCTCTAACTCAACTTTCTTCCCACGCCCCCCAGAAAAAACCAAGGAGATCAGCGACCTGGACTCCTCCCAGTCCTCCAGCGGCGCCGGGGCTGACAGCGACGAGCGCGAGACCCGCGGCTGCGGCCACCATCTGGCCCGTCCTGCCCAGCACTACGGCAGCTTCTATCTCCGCATGGGCGCGGTCGCCTTCGGCATCGGCTCCATGATCTACTCGGGCCTGGAGTTCGGCCAGTACTTCGAGCTGGAGCGCAACACCAAGTGCCACAACATCATGCTGGCTTTGACGCCGGCCACGCGCATGGCCTTCATCTTCATCCAGATGTACTTCATCTTTCTCAATGATAAGGTGAGGATTGGCTAAGAGTGAGGGAGAGAGAAAGTGATGGGGTTTTTGTGGGCGGTGAAAGGGAGGCGAGGGGATTGATTGATGAACGGAGCGGCGGAGGTGAGACCGGTAATTGGCAGAGTCGATAGGATAGGAGGTGAATGTCTGGTGACGGTTGCGTCTTAATAGGAGGTCTGAGTGGTTGGGACAGTTTGAGGGCGTGGACAAGATGCTGACTTATTTTGGAGTGCAGGGTTAATTGGAATAGGGAAAGGTTTTATTTTTTTATTATGTTTTGCAGGATTGATGTTAACTTATGTTTCGTTATTTTGTATTATTTACTACATTATGTGACTACGTTATGTTAAATAACTTGGAAAAAATGTTTACATAAATGTATAAAAGAAAAAAGAAAATGATTAATGAGGCTCAGTATTCTTGTTCATTTCAAGGCAAGCTATATAATATTGTTAAACCAGCTTTTTAAGAGAAAGACAAAATAAGAATTTGGAATACTGTTAAAGTATTATATAAATAATACGTAACGATTACCAAAATCAGCATCATTAAAAACCATGTAAAATTCTCTTTGAAACCCACTAAAAATTTAAAAAACCAAATAAAACTCCATAATTGAACACTCACATCTCCATCACCTTTCCTCCATCCAACCCGTAAATAACGTTTACAACCCCAGCCCATCCAGTCACCCCGCTCAAACCTTACTTACAACCCAAGCCCAGCACATCGCAACCGAAGCGTAACAAAAGCCAGCCTATCCCAAAAATTTCTCCTAGGCACAAACATATTCCCAAGCTACGTCCACGATGAGGCAAAAAAGCGAGTTTCGCGCGCGTCGCTATGCAGCGCGCCACGGTTTAATGAAACAGAAGAGGGGAGAAGTTTACGGGCAAGAGCGCGCGCCTACGCCGTCCTGCGATCGCGCGCTCCAGCGCTTTCCTTCCCTTTTTCTCGTTAACACACCCCCCTCCGAGCTTGCAGGCCGGGAATAACGCGGGGGGCAGAAGGTAGGGAGGCACGAGCTGGTAGAAGAAAGGGAGAGCGATGTAGGGAAAAAAATTAAAAAAATTAACTATTAATTATGGAAGAAAAGGGGAGAGAGCGCCGGTGAACGAGAAGAAGAATGCCGAGGAAAATTAGCGGAGGAATCGCGATTGCCTTTGAGGGGGCTTTTTATTTTGATGGATATCGCGGCTCGTTAAGATTTCAAGTGTGAAAATGGCGCGATAAATTTTTATTTGGGGAGGGTTGAGGGAGAATTAATGTTTGTGGGGATCGATTAGTTTGTCGTGAAAATTCTTGTTTGTTCGTTGATTAAAAATTTGTTTTATTTTCTGATCTAATAGCAGTAAATTAATTATTTTAAAAAGTTTGTATTCTGATTAAACATAATATTCAACTTAAAGACACTATTCGCAAGTTCAAATTAATTTTAGCTCTACCCATCTTAAAAAACCCGCTGAAATCCAAGAAACGAAAAAAAAACGAGAAAACAATTACCGCTGCATTTACAAAAATTGAAAAAGGCGCTCTTACCATCAGCGCCAGATTAAAGGGAACGCACTACTAGTAAGATAAGTGGAAAAGATAAAGCAGGACGGAGCACAAAAGCGCAGAGAGAAGGAGAAAGCTCGCGCGTAAGTGAGACGAAGGGGAGAACTTACGCATGAATTCCCCGAACGTAGAAAAGGGGGAGACGGTTCTTCTTCCGCAAAGCCATGATTCCGCAAACGTGAGTAGCGTTGGCGCACGCATGAGGCTCCGGTTGCTGCGAGTGATTCGGCCGAACGAGCCGAAAGAAAGAGAGAGAGAGAGAGAGAACTGATTTAATGACGGCTTCCTTGACTTTAATTAGAGGGGGATGAGGGTAGCGTCTCTCTACTCTTTGTCTCTCTTTCGTTTGGACGCGTTCCAGGGAGAGAAGCGCGAGGCGCTTTCCGCCGTTTGCGAGATTGCCGAGCAATCAGACGCGCTGGTGGTTGGCTCTTTCATATGCGAGCGCTTTTTCGAAGTGCCGGAGGAGATGAGGAAGAAATAGTGGCTGATATGCATTTTTTTAAGTAGAGGGTTTTTCCGCATTGTGTCATTTTTAGTTAGCGTTTTTTTTTACTTTTTTGAAAATTGAAAAAAATTTGGCAAGCTAGTTTCTGGTGTTTTCAATGATTATGATGTCTTTTTGAATTTTTTCAGCAAATGAAAGTGTATAGTCACAGGGTCATGGCGCGATTCGGACTGATGCACATGATTGGCACGAACCTTTCCGTCTGGCTGAACGTTCTCGTGCAGGAAACGAAACACGAGATCCTCACGTTTTATAATCCGGAAAACAATTCGTTAAGGATCTCTCATAGACTAGGTAATTTGACTCTGCTTTGTTATACAAATGTTATACTAGACGTTAATTAGAAATTTTGAAAGATACCTATGTACAAGCAGATTTTTTCAAATACTTTTAAAATAACTTGATTTACAATTCATCGTTTTTTAATGAATTTATTTCATAAAATTTCAACATAGGGAACATCAATATTTCTTTCTTTATTTTTAATACAAATTTGTGGTAACAAGGTTATTGCACATAACTATAAAAAATTAATATAAAAAGTTAATTTTTTTTATCTTTTATTAAATTCTTCTATTACCAAACGCATCTATTACCAAACGCATAAAACTCCTTTACTCCTAAAACTCTCTTATCCGCAATAACTCAAGTCAAAAAAAAGATCACACGACAAAGCCCAATCCCATTAACACCTCAATTCCACCCAACTCACACGCTAATCCAATAAAACCCTTCCTTCCCCCTCCACACTTGCTCGGCCATTAATCCTCTTCCGGCAAGCTCTCGCACGCAATAATAAAGTATACGTCGCATTCCATAATTCCTCAAGGCACGAAGGCCGGTCACCTGCACCTCGGCGGCCACGGCCACCACGACCATCACGCGGCCGCAGCAGCCGCGACTGCCGCTCCGAATCACGCGAGGGTACCGAGAGGCCTGAAAGGTCCCCACCACATGTTCGAGTGTCGGCGCACCAACATCATGGGCTCGCTCGTCCAGGACGCCAGCCCCTTTCTCTTCCCCTGCACCATCGAGTACAGCCTGATATGCGCGGCGATTCTTTATGTCATGTGGAAGAATATATCGAAGGCGCCCAAGAAGCCGGCCATACCTCCGGCGAGACTTCATACTCATGCTTATAGGTGGGTGCTAGGGATTTTAAACTACTGGGGTGCTAGAATATAAGATATTTTTAAGAATTTTTAAAATGATTTTCTTCTTTTTACCTTTGTCGGTGTAATGTTTGACGACAAAGGAATTTTGTTTATGTATTTTTCATGCTATGCCTCCGCTGTTCATTATTTTGTAAGCATTCCAGTTTAATATTTATGGTTTTTAATGTATTCTGGAAGAGCTTGAATAACTGAATATTCATGAGCTCGTTGAAAATCAGTTAACTTATAATGAATCCAAAAAGTCTGAAAAAATCTTGACTAAGACGACCCTAGCGATAAACTTAGTGTTTACTTTTTAATGAACCTCCAAATTGCTTAGTAAAACAGTCTAAACTTCTGTTAGTTGCAACAGTTAAACTGCAGTTACGAATACACTATATAAACTTTCTGTTAAAAGTTCCGGTTCACTGACTCGAAGTAAACTTCCTTGTCGTTATAAGGGCGCAAACTTTTGCAATATATACGTAATACTACAGTAACTACTGAAATACGTATCACTTCAGATACTCTCGAACATTGTTATAATTTATCAAACCTTTACTTTAAATATTTTTATTAAAAATTATATATTCGACAACAAAGATGAGGCAACAGTACTTATTTTGATACATAAAAAAAAAAGAAGTATAAACAATCATATAATTACTTTTCCAGGAGATCACCGCATCACTACAGCGTCGACTGCGCCCGTGCCCACAAAGGCCTCTTCCTGGGCATCCTCATCCTCGTGCTCACCATCATCTCTCTCATCCTCTTCTTCGTTCTCACGTCGCGGCCCGAGCTGGTCAATCTGGCCGTCACCGAAGTCAACATCTGCGAGCTGACCCTCTACGGCATGTCAACCCTGGCCACCCTCATAGGCATGTGTCAGATGTGCAGGCTCCGCTACGACGGCAACCGCAATCTCGAGCTGGACAACATCCTTCTCGTGGCCGCCCAAACCGGCATGTTCATCTACTCGACTTTCACCATCATAGGCAGTCACTTCACCCTCGAGAAGCACACGATTTTGGTGTTGATCACAGCTCTGGCCAGCGTGGTGCAGACGACCTTCCAGACCATCTTCATACTGGATGCTTCGAGGAGGACGGTGACAACAGCTGAACAGGTAAAACGGAAGCCTGGGAGGGAGATAGTTACGTTCCTGCTGGTCACGAATTTGGCCATGTGGGCGATCAACACGCTAGAGAAGTCGAGGGCCGAGTCGCATCCGGTACAGCTGCACTTCTACGGGCTCTGGGCCTGGACCATCATAACGCACGTATCGATGCCTCTGGCTATCTTCTACAGGTACTTTTCTTTTCACATTGACATTCATCATTCAAACAGAAGTTTATTGCTTCAATACGTTGATGATATCCCATAGATTTTATCATATTATATAAAGTCAACACTAGATCAACCATAACTTATCCATTTTCCCGCTTTTTCAGGTTTCACAGTACAGTCTGCCTGTGCGAGATATGGAAGAAAGCGTATAAGGTGAAGCCGACTTACATGTGACGCAAAAGTTCGTCCGAGGTCGCAAGGAAGAGGAAGCGGGCCCAGGCGGTCAAGACAACTAACGCATCGTCAGCTTGCGTGGTACAACGGCCGAACAATCTGCCCGCGCGCCTCGACCGCATCGCCGAGAATGATCCCACGTACTTCATCTGATCGCTAACCCTCGCGAAGTTCCAGCAGATAGCCGCCCAGCGCGTGCCGCCTCGACGCTCCATACTCATCCTCAGGGATGAGCTTTGAATTATTGTTGTGTGCGAGGTTCCGGTGTGCTTGTCCTTTGAAGGTTATTCGTTGAAGGTCGCTCTGTGATGTTGATGAATTTTAGGCGCTTAATTGATTGGAGTTGAGGTCATTATAAATTTTAGTTGATTGTTATCGGGAAAGGCACAAATTTTTTTGTAATTATGACTTTCATAAAAGTAGAAGGTTTTTTTGTTAGCGTAATCGGATCAATTTCAATTTCGTAGACTGAATAGCGCTTTGAATTCAAGCTTATCACGTGAATTTTCCACTCCAGAGTAGCGACAGACGAACAAAAGTCACCATTTGACTAATCCAACAATCGAGAAGAGCCACGCTAAATTAGCTCAGCGCGTATTGAATTTCAAAGGCAAGCATTTTACCGGAGCACAACACACCGGCGTTGCAGGATCGTGTTTCGATGAGACACGGTCTGGCTGGGGGTGCGATCAACTGGAAATTCGCGAGAATCGATTTGACCGTATGCTGTGATTGCGATAGTCCGCGTGACCTCTCCCAAACAAATCGAGAGCTTTCCATTTGAATTGATCGATAATCCGCTTTTCGGTCTCTCAATAATACAAAATGATATCTATAGCTTCCTGGAAATAGTGGAATTCTATACCTGGAATAGAGGAAAGTGTATAGCCGTTTAGTTCAATTTGATACAATTTTTAATTATAAAGAAATTTTCGATCCATTCGAATGGATTGCACTCAATCACACATTTCACAATCAATGTCAGCGAGTCCCAAATCCCTCGAGGATCGACGCGAAAAATCCCAGCTGTGATCGTCGAAATTTGAAGTGACCGACTCGACGAACAAACCCAAGCAGAGGAAAACAGTTTGTTCGTTCGTCGAGTTGACCACCTTGAAAATTTTGTAGGTTAGTTCGCAATTGCCCACATTATTGTAAAGTCCAAAAGCACACCGTTTTTGTTTCCGATACCTTCGCTTTGAAATCGGTCTACTGGCCGATCGCGAAAACGTACAAGCTTGCGGATATCCCGAAAAACGAAAAATGTTTTTTCTCCGAAAGTAGTGCGGCATTAGTATTATAGAAAAAGTCGCAAAAATCAAGAGTGAAGAAGAATTATAAGCGCGTAATCGCCTCGTGAGTATCGCTTTTAAGCTTTTGTCCATTAGTGTTAAAAAAAAAAAGAAAAATGAAGTCGACAGCGTATAACGTTAGTGTATATCATTCTTTTCTTCGTCGATGACTATAGTAAAAGCGGCCGTAAAGGGAAAAACGAAAATTTTTTGGATTAGCCATTTTTTAAAAGCAGCCTAACGCAAGTAGACGATCTAATTCTAGCGTTAGGACAAATCAACAAAATAAAAAGGACCACTTCGATACTGTAGAATTATTCGATTTAACGTTTTATACCTTTTTATACGGAAAATTTTTCCAAACGAGTATTTTTCCTATGACGATCGGTTATAACTTTTTTAGAGAAACTTTGACGGGAGAATCATTAGTGAAAGCCTAGAATTTTTGATAATGAAAAAGACTAGAATGAAAAAAATATGATCAGAGTAGTTTGACAATGACCAAACAGTACAATCCGATAATAATTTTTGCACCTTACCGATCACTCGTCTTCCATAGAGTACAAAGTACCGGGATCCAATTTTTACAATGCAAAAATTTCATTATTTACCTTTTTGAGGCTCTAAAATTTTTCCCAGACACACGGACAATTCTTCACAATCGAGAGGTACCTGTCGTGCGAAAATATTGCATTCAGGAAACGATACGATTGATCAAAACTTTGAAAATTAAGGCTTTACTCAATAAATGTAAAAACATTAAATCATATAAAATTATAATAAATGTGTACTCAAAGCATATTAATAACGTATATCAGATATTGCAAAATTATAACATTTCTTAACTATAGTAAAATTAAAAATAAATTTAGGATTAACGAATAAAGCTAAACTTGTATATTCGAAATTACTAATAATATAAACGATGAAAATTTTCAAAGTCCTGAACAATTGTCTTAAGCTGCAAAAGGTATAGCACGCGACGTAAAACAGACAAATAATTGCTCAAAGTAAAAAAGCGAAAAATAAAGTTGTGAACTACAGCGGCCAGTCATATCAAAGAGGATCAAAAATCGCTGGCGATCGGTAAAATGGCGCACGGCAAAGCCTGAGCCGACGGATATTTACTCGAGTATATATCGATATACTCAAACTTTGTTTATTATATACATATATATATATATCGAAGGAAATGAATGCCGGTGAGCGTGACGATGTTTTTTTTCTTTGGTTGAGAATGCGCATATAAGAGTGAAAGTGGTCTAGGGATGAAAGCGTTGATGAAATCACGAAAGAAAGTGAATAGCAAGTAAGTTACCTGTGTAGCAGAATAGATTTTTTCTCATTTCTCGATAAATGAAATGTAGATCGTCTAGTTAATGACACTTTAACATTTAAGTTTTATTAAGAATGTTAGGATAAAATGTTACTTTTAACATTAAAAAATCATGTTTCTTTATCATTGGCGTATTAAAGGAAATCAAATGTACTCGGTTAGGAAATTAATTAGATTTTAATCTGTATGTACCATTTAATTAATGTTCTATCCGAGAGTTTTTATTGAAAATATATTGTTTATTACGTTCTCGTGTTTTATTGGACAAAATTATAAAAAAATATTGCTAATGAGCAACAAAAATATTGCAAAGAACTTCTCTAGATGTACAGCAATATACAAATGTGATATTTTTAATCGTTTAAGTTGAAATTACGTTAGCGAACGTAATTGTATATGCCAAATGAGTTGAGATTAATTATTAGCGAGCAAGAAATGTGAAAAAACGTATTCTGATTCCGAGTACAATAGTCGAGCTCCTCAGTGGAGAAACAGGATAAACATCATGTATGGACTAAAAAAAAGAAGGAAAAAAAATTACAATCGTACGACCCGATCGATGAGACGATGATCGGTCGCTAAAAAAGCATTCCGAGATAGCAATCCTAGCTGTAAGATAATAGTTGATTAGTGTAAGGGCGACGAATTCTGTAAATACGCAGGGGATGAAGTATTCTTGAGTGTTTTTAGACTAGTCGTGTCGACATGTTTCTTCCTATTATATTGAATTATATTATATATTATACACATGCATAACATAAAGCTATATATATATTTATTATTGCGTTGTTCTATTATAATATTTATTGTGAGCGTCGTATCTTCGCGTCCGACGTGTTCTGCAGATGCTAATCTTCAAAAGGATAAGGAACAGCATAGACACATTTAAATTAACTGCGTTTGTGCTGAGATCGCGATGTGATAGCAAAGTATAAGGCAAAATGAATTTGT
Source organism: Eupelmus urozonus (assembly GCA_900480035.1). Lineage (NCBI taxonomy): Eukaryota > Metazoa > Arthropoda > Insecta > Hymenoptera > Eupelmidae > Eupelmus > Eupelmus urozonus. The sequence goes on along the minus strand of UELX01000119.1, from coordinate 101,101 downwards.
TGTACTAAACGTGTTGTAATTAAAAATTAATGATGCATTAATGGGAAGAAATTAAAATTATTTGAAATAGTTTATTTATGTTTCGTGGTGTATTTAATTATTGATACAAATATCATCTGATTTATAGAGATTGTGAAAGTAGTAAAAATTTTATATTGGAATATACTTAATTTTCCTTTTAATTTAGGATTAAGTCGTATTTTTTCTCTTATTAATGCATCTTCAAAATTAAATTAATGAAAAGAAATTAAGAAACTAAAAATTTATGAATCACAGCAGAAACGCATAATAAAAATCGCATTTTTCTATGTCCGCATACTCTAGTTCCTACGCAATGTTTGTACTCTTGTACCCTTTATACTATTTGTACCTTACGAATCGCAATACACAGTCGTCCGGAATAATCGTCGAGATTGAAAAAAGAAAAAAGAAATAAGATAAAGATATAAAAAAAATTAAAAAAAAAAAATAATTGCTTGTTTTCTAAATTTCTTAATCGCCGTCCTCATAATGGTACTCTTTATTTTAACCCGTTATATTTATTTTTTCTTTCTTATTAATTATTTATTTCATTTCGAATAATTTTTCAAACCTTCAGAAAAAAATGTTAGCATTCAAAAAAGAACAACTCTTTACATTAAGTATTTGAAATTTTCTTTACTAATACATATTACTTTAATTTTTGCACTCATTTAAACCAAAACCACTAAAAATTAATCATCAAAACACTCCATCCGCCAACCGTAACGAACCCACCTCTCCACAGTGAAAAACCAAAACCGTACCATCACCTCTCTCTCACCACAACCCCGCACCGCGCAAACCAAAAACTCATCCTTCCTCAATCAATCAACTCCCCTTCAAAGACATTACACCCCCCTGAAGCACAATGCACATCGGCTGCATAGATAACGACACGAACCGCCCCATCAGCGTTCCGCGATCGGCCGGCGTCTATATAACCCAGCGGCCGATCGAAGCTCAAAGACAGCCTCGGGTCGACGACCCGACCATTTATAGGCTTTGTACACACACACACCTACGGCGCCCCTGGCATAGCTCGCTCTCTCGCCTTGGATATAGCTATACAGCCGCGATCGAGTTCGCAAGGTCGGCTTTGAACTTTATGGGTACTCGAGAATTTCCCGAGGTTTGCTTCTTTGATCGAGGCGGGACTTGGAATAATATTCGGGTGAAAGGCGAGGGGGGGATAGTTTTGACTTGTTTGACGTCGGAGAGGCTTGACGGGAGATGTGGGTGTGGGCGAGGGTGAGATCGAGAGGTTCGCCGTGAGATGATTGAAAGTCGGGATGGTGGGAATTAATGTTTGAAGTATCGCGAATTCAGGAAGTGAATGGCGCGGACGGTATTGTTACGTATGGGTATGGAACTTATATAAATGAAAATGTTGAGATAAAACGTATGCGCGGGTGTGTACAATTCGCACAATTGATTTGACGTATTCAATCCACAAGACGGTTTAGCCTCAAGCTGTTCCCGATACCGATCATAGAGCAGCCGTATACAAATTCGATTGTGCGTTAATAGCTAGGCTCAGAAGCACAATGATTGTTTAGTATTCGGGTTGTGGATGTGAATTCAATACATATTAGTATAATGAGACAATAGTATGCAGTTGGATCTGTAGAATTAATATTGATTATAGAGTAATTAATAATTAATCAGATTATTAGAGAGATGTTATATGCACATAAAATTGATTCTTACTCTTACATAATATTTGATCAGTCGATGTCAAATAAGTTAAATTTTTAACAAAATTAATAATTTTAAGTGACCTAGAATCAATCAGCAATGTTCCAAGGCGATCTGCGGCTGACCTAATCTGCTTAAAATCTCATAATCCTAAAAAGTTAACAACCAATAACAAAAAAACTAGTTAAAACCTCTTTTCCAATCAACTCAACCATAAAACTCTCCCGCAAATCAACGACCCAACCCAGCTCTCATCTTCACCTAACAATCTCCAAGAAAAAACCAAGCCAAACCCCCCGTTCGACACGAAGCAGCACCGCAGCATTTACGTCCATCTCCGATCTCCGCCGAAACTAGATCAGCGCTCTCCCCCTTGGGAAATCGGCAACAATGCACTTCTAACACACCAGCCTCTCGGCCATCAAGCTTACAGTCCAACTCCATTCGCGGAAGCGTAATCACTGCCTAACCGGTCCTCTCTTTCCGAGAAGCCCGCGGGCTAGTTAATTTATGCACCCGCGGGCGCGCGCGTCGAAAGGTGCAATTCGCGCGGTATACCAATGAGTTATTGACAACTGCGAGAGGTGGGTTTATGCTTTGGCATGCGCGGATGTGGCTCTGGTTTGTTTCGCTGGAATGCGTTGGCCGACTTTCGGATGTATGTGTGTGAAGGGTTTTCGAACGGTGCGGCTCTCTTGGGCCGGTGGAATGGAGGCGTTTGGTTTTTTTAGTTGTAATGGAATTGTAAGTTTGTGGGTTTATGATGTAATTTGAGTTTATGAGAGTGTGAAAGTTGATTATACTTCGTATGGAAAGGTTAACGTGTAATTTTATTTATGACTCGACATTGGAGTGCTACCGCTCCTTTTAATTCTTAGTTCTGAAATTATTTATTTAATCAATATATTGAGTGTTTTAAATTCAGAATGGTCCATAGAGAACGAGACTCCGCAATAATAGGGCCGCAGTCGAAAGGAAGATTTAATGTATTCCCATGTTACACAATGGGCAGAAAATAAAGCGAGGAATCCTGAGATATTGCCCTATTAAAAATTCAAGAAAAGGAGCGCCAGCAGCAAACTTTAATAATCACTTTTCCAAAAGCAGTAAACAATCCACCAACCAAAAAGAAACCCCGGCATCAGCCAACCCAGAAACCTACCGCAAACAAATTCCTCATTTACCCTACAATCTCCTTCATTAATCGGCTCCTCCTCGGAATCTAAACAGCGCGCTCACGACCTCGATTCCCCCGAAAATTTTTACGCCCTCGCTCTACTCTCCCCGGCATTAAAAGGCGACACACGGCACGGCAATGATCAGATAACCCTCCGGTGAAAGTCGCAGCTCCGGCGCCGCACACGGCGAGTCACGAGCCGCGAAATTTCCTCTATATACAGAGCCGGCGCGCGCTCCTTTCCTGAGCGCTTATCGATTAAAAACTATAACGGCCCCCGCAACGCCGGAGAAGAAAGGTTTTCGCGCTCTCCTCGTGTATATAGGCACTTTTCCTCGCGCTACGGCCGAGAAAGAGAGACAGGTGCGAGGCGAGCGAGAGTTGCATAAGAGAGCTAAAGCGAGCCGAGCGTGCGAACGAAACGACCCTGCGCGCAGAGAGCTCCTCGGCCGATCCTTTGACCGAAGCTGCAGCTTGTTCCTCTCGGGCATGTGCCTGTAAGATGGATTTGCGTGCAATTATCGGAGCTGGGAGAGCTGGTTGGTTTGCTGTGTGATTGGCTTTTGGTAACGCGCGTATGGGATATGTGTGTGTGGGGCTGCGATTTTGAAATTGCAATCGATGGTAATATCGTTTAGGATATGATGGTTGGATTTATTATGATTTAATGATGATTGCGCCAGGTGATTGCGCTCGGCTGATGCGGTTCTGAGGATGATAAGATTGGACGAGTGTTTGAATTAAGCGGGAAAGTCGGATTGGCCGAGGATGAAAGTGAAGTTGATGCGTAAAAGTTAAATGGCAGGGTTTAATTGGTTAATTGACTTGGCTAGTTTCAATTCGTTTACGTCTGCAGTTTTGTAAGTTACAGTGGTTTTTTCAGGGAGCTGGTTAGACCAAGTCTTTTCTCATACTTCAATCAACTTAATGACGATCGACTGCGGCGGCGCATAATTTAGTATCATAAACAATATTGTTTTAAATACCGTACAATTTACTGTACTGTAATTATCGCAGACGGTAATATCGGATAAACGACAAGAAAGCTTTAAAAATAACGGAATCGATTGCCCCGCGGTAATTGACGTTACAGCTCAGGCGCTATGCTCCTATACGTATATTACACAGCGACGAAAAAGTATTAAATACGGCACTCTTGGCCAACCTCGCGGCATATAAGAGGCCCACAATCCACGATTCATGAAATTACGTAAGTAATCTTCTTACCGCGCTCGGCAGGCCGCTATTTTTCCTCTCCCATAAATCATGATAACGAACAAAAATTACACCTCTTTCTCGTAGGCGCATAACCCACGAGAAAGCGAAAATTCTCGGGCATCGGTTTTTCGGCCGCGCGCAGTGCTCGCATTTGCATTAGCGGCGCTCGAAATCTTTGGGGAAAAGCCGTAAGAAAACAATAATTTCGCGCGGTTTCTTTTACTGTCCGCGAGCGAACTTTCTATGGGTGTTTTTGGAATGAGAAAGCGCGTGTCGACGCGCGCGAATGTTGCCAGAAGTTTTGAGACGTAAAGTTTTTTTTATGAATGTTCGGGCATTTACGTCACGAGTTTTTACATCGGCGGTGCGCGAAATGTGAATTCGAATGCTTTACGAACGAGTTCGTTGATACCAGTACTATAGCAGATAATATTTTCGAAGAGAAAGCGGAGTAAAAATACAAAAAGGAAAACGATCAGACACCAAGTATCGCTTTCAAAAAATCAACTTGCAATTTTAAAACAAGACACTTTACACAAACCCGCAGTACAGCTACATACATAACCTGAATTAATTAATCGAATAAGCCTTCAGCCCTTCGTACACAAACCTCAAACAAAAACCCCACAACTAACAAGAAACATCCACCCTCACCCCTAAATTATCAAATCCACATTTCCTCTCAGCCATCGAGCAATTAATAACGGCGGCTTTCAGCGAACCAGCTCGCGGAAGAGCGCGAAATTAATTTAACAACCGAGACTCTTTATCCCCGACTTCCGTGCCCGAGCGCGCAAAAACAAAAAAAGAAAAGGGGAACGGAAGAAGAGAGAGAGAGCCGGCTCGAGAGTTAACGGGTGCATCTCATTCCGAGCCCCACTCTCTTATGGCGTTTAACATGTCTGTGTAAGGTTATAAACGTGCACGTGTAGGCGGATAGGGTGGGTATTTTTGTAGGTATTGGTAAGAGAGCGGGAGGCTTGGTTTCTTCGGTAATTACGGGGGTAACTCGCGCGACCCCTCGGCAACTTCTTCTCTAGAGCCTGGGCGAGCGCTTGTGTCTCGCTGAGCTGTTTTGTCTCGGTGCGTTCGGATGCGGGTATTATATATCTGCTTTTTGCCGGCAAGAGAGTTCTCCGTTTCTTGTGCTTTATTGTTTTCGTCTTTTGACGTGTTTTCTCTCACTTTTACTTTTCAGAGTGGATTAACTTTTTTGCTCTTTCGTTTGCGAGTGAAGCTGGCTCGCGCTGGGCTTTAAGAGATATGCTTATTAGGTTGCTTCGTTGTATTATTTAGACGTTTTGTATTCTGAATTTCATTTGTATTTTAGTGAGCTTCATTCGTTCTTTTAATAATGTTTTTCTATTTAACTTTATTTATATAATAGGATTTAAAATTATTTAAAAAAAATAGATTTAATACTATATTTGTATTTTTGTATTTCTTCTTTAATGAGGCAGCGTTGTAACAGAATACTTTTGATCAAATGTCATAATTATATAAAAGAATTTTATAAATTAAATACGTCTCCTTTGTTTTATGTTAAACTTTGGAATCAAGATAATTAAATAAATATATTAAAGCTTATGTAATTTAATTTTTTGAAAACTTTATAATATAACTCAAGAATTTAACTTTAAACAATTTCCTCAACATTAGTAAATTATTATGTATTCTATTTTCAAATACTAAGTTATTTAAAGTAACGGGGTATCATTATCCTTGAAGTATCCAGAATTGGCAATGTTCATTTAATTACTTACATCCACATATATTTTTCAAAACCCACCTCTCCCCCATCCCAAAACAAAATCCCACAAGACTCCCACCAATCCACAAACCGAGAATTCCGCGCACAAATATCAATCCCATTAAAAAAATATCCGCCAACCCCTCAAAAAAAAACCCTCTCACAACCGCCCACCCTCTCATAATCCCCTTTTTCATCTTTCTCTCCCGCACCTTGAAAGCCGCCTGCCCCCCTGTTAATGCACCAACGTAGAGCTGCATCAACCGGCGGGCTTCATCACCCTCTGCTTTTGCGCTCGATGGCCACGCGCACGCACAAAGATCGAAAATTGGTACAAAGCCGCCCGATGACGAGGCGCGCGCTTCGCTATTTCAGAAGGCGCTGGTGTTGGCTTTCAGTCGAGTCTTTCTGGATTGTCCGTGGACGGATGGGTTCGAGTGTGTGTTTGCGAGAGGTGCGAGAAAGAGCGGGTGTTATCGATACGGTTGGGTGAGGGGGTGGATCGCGTGTGGGAAGTTGTGTTTTGGGATCTTTAGGAGATCGAGTGGGGCGATTAGTCGCGGTGTTGGGGTGGGTTTTTTGGTTTGTTTGATAGCTTTTGGTGAGAACTGTGGTGGAAAGATGATTTTGGTGGGGGCTTTTGATGCGTGTATGCGTAATTTTTCATTTTCGCTTTTTAAGTTTTAAAAGAGGGTTAGTGTATTGTGATAAAGTATTTCGTTATTCAATTTCTTCAGAATTTATACTACACAGTTTATTGAGAAAAAATACGTGATATATCAAGAGAAGACAACGTGTTATATTGACACTTAAGGCAAACTCCTTAAGATTGAGTAAAGCAGTGTGTCTTATCAGCGGATGAAATCATCGATCATTTATGCCCTTCTTATGAAAACTTTCCTTATATAACTCACCCCGACAACCTAACTTTGTTCGATTAATAACTCGTTTAGAAACGCGAGCCTTATTGACATAAGAATTTCGGCGTTTAAATTTTTCAAAGCGGATTTCAGCTTTTTATAGATCTTTTTATAAATAATTAATTTGAAAATTATTTTCATCAAATATGCAAATTGCAAATATTTATACGCAAAGCTTTTGAATAATTAACTTCAAATTCTTTAATGCTAACTTTCTCGTAACCTTCCTAATTATTCATAACCTGAAATCAATATAATACAATATAAATAAAATTCTAAATAAAATATAAAGCAAATTATCGATTGCACTTATCAAATAATAACGCCTATACAAATGTATATTTACTCATGGCCATACCATTATAACTCGCCCTAACATTTCTCCAAACCCTCAGCCAAAATCAAACCCAAATAACCCAACCACCCAAAAACCTCACCTCCACCTCTTCACACCCACCCACAACAAACCGGCGCTATCCCAAACTCTCCCTAACGCCTCGCATCTACCCTACACAACAGTCGAACCTGCGCTAAACCTAGCTCACAACACAACCATCGCCGTTGAATCGCCAAGCCTGCTCTCTCTCTCTCTCTCATCCCTCGAAGGTCTATCTATATACCCACCTCCATTCTCTCCCTCTCTCTCTCTCCTCGTGCGGCGAGGTATTGATCGTCCTTCTCTCCGGCATGGGGGCGGCCCCATGAAAGCGACTACGACGCCATGGAGAGAGAGAGAAAGAGAGCGCACGCTCGCATGGGGGTGAAGGGACTGCGCGAGGGTAGCCCAACAGAGAGAGAGAGAGAGAGAGAGAGCTTTTCACGGGGGGGCGCTCGGACCGTTCCTATAACGCAATATACACGCGAGCGAGAGAGCAGCCCTCGGGACACGTTTTCCCTTCCCCTACGTTACATTTTCTCTCTCCCTTTCTATAGTCCGTTTTCCTCCCCTAGCGCCCTGGAATTACATCCTATATGGCAGGGACGCTAATATCGCAGTAATACAGTCGCCCGCCCGCCCGCGCGCGCGCGCTGAATTTTCTCGCCTGCCTGTATATATGGAGCAATCGCTTTTCCGCGCGCGCGGCCGACAAAAGAGACCTTGGCCCTTGCGCGCGGCCGATTCGGGGAAAAACGCGCACAGAGCGGCGCGCGCGTCCCGGGGGTAGGTGGCTCGGCGCATGCCTGCTGAGGGCTGCGAGAGAGCCGCACAGTCGGCACACACACCGCGTGTGTTTACATCGCGCGCTCACTTGGTGAGATACCAGATAGATATTCCCTGACTGTCTAAGGGTGCTTGTAAGGGAGAGTGCTTGGATATGTGTCGGAGTGTGAGATTTTGAGATTTTTTTTTTTGCTGGAGGAGGAGGTGGATTTTGTGTAGTTTGTAGTGTGGAAGGAGGAAGGTGAGAGGAAGAGGCGTCCATGGCGACGACCGGCGCGGATGCTCGTGCCGGCAAGCCGACCGACTGAGAGCGGAAGGGTGAGTTTTGGTGGGGTTTTTGGGTTTGAGGTGGTTTTTGGGTGGTTAGAGCGATGGCTTTGGTTTGGTGGGGAGTGTTGGTTTTTGGGATTTTTGGGTTTTAATTTGGGTGGTGCTGGTTTATGGTGAAAGTTTATGGTTTTCTTTTTATTACTAAGCTGGTGAAATAAGAGGTCGCGTTCTTAAAATATTAGAAGACGGTTTTGATATTTATTAAATTTTTGTATCCATTACATTGTTAATTTGATTTGATCTATTTAAAAGTTATTTAATTATTCTTAATATGATTTTATTTTACTGCGTCACATTGTTGACGTGGCATAAACTTCATTTTAAATTCGTAAAATCTTAATATTTCATACATTAGAAGCTTCAAAAATTACAGCCAAGTGACCACTATAAGTATATAGAACTAACAATATAAAATTGATAATCGTGTAAATCCAACTTTTTCCAAGCGTCAAATTCATAATTTCAGCAATTCTCACCCACGCATCCATAAGACACCAAACATCTTCATGCCACTAAAACATCACAAATCACCTTAAAAAACCTTCCCTACACAACACCACCTTCACAATCAGCCACTTCAAGCCCTAATCGATCCCCACAACAAAATCAATCAACTCATCTCACCTCCCATCACAACACAGCCCTCCCACTCATCCCATGTAAACAAACCTCTCTCATCTGCACGCCGCAAGAAAAGCAGCTCGCGCGGCGCGCACGCATGAAAAAACAGCCACGTAAACATTAAAAATCCAGCGCTCCGCTTTGACCGCTCGAGGATTCGATCACGCCTGAGCGCCGCCGACGTCGGCGTGTATATATACAGCCAATAGTGCATGAAAAGCCAGAGAGTGGCTTACAAGCGGCGCTTGAGCTGGGAGAGAAAAAAAAATAACAAGGAGAGGATCGGCCGCCGGTCAATTTGAAAGAGACAGCACTGGGCTTGGCACGGCGACTCGGTCCTTTTCCTCTACTTGGCTAATTCTTCTTTCTTTTTTTGTCGTCTTTAAAGTGGGAGGATGGAAAATCGCGCGCGCTCTGGAGAGTGGAGAGCCACGCGGGCGTGACTGTGTAGTGCGAGAGAGATAGAGAGAGAAGATGGAAGGGAGGAGAGGGTGGGAAAAAAGGGAAAGTGAGGTGGATTTGGGTGGTGATTGGATTTCTTAGCGTTGTGTCAAAGGAGAGATAAGGGCTATTTTTGGATTTGGTTAATTTTTTTGTGAGCATATTGTGCATTTTGAGAAACGTTAAGGCTTATAAATAATTATTATTTGTGATTGCAAAAATATAAGTGATCATATGAATTGTTACTAATTATATATACCACCTATATGATTGTAAGTGACAATTTTTGTTTCGCTAATGTTTTTACGTTATTATGTTATCAAATTCACGTTTCGCTGTCTTATATAAAAATGCGACTCTATATTTCTGTGTAACATAAGATTTATTTGCTAAAAGTAAACCAATTGGTTGTTATTATTTCATGCTTAGGCTGAATAAGCTTATTTTGGGATAGAGTATCCCGGCAAGTACTCTGGGGAAATAGGCTGATTGATGGATTGGTAGTCAATTATTCGCGCGAAAGTGGCAGTCTAACGTCGCTGAATTATTGAAATACTTAATTAAAAACGATGATAAGAGTGATTTTGATTTAAAAGCATTGCACATGCGCAAACGTTACTTGTACTTTTTAATAAAAAAGAAACTTAAATTAATTGCTCTACATTTCCAATTATTAAAAGAATTGTCTAAACTTAATAAATAAAGGCTAACGATATTTTTCTAAAAATATACAAATAGTTAAAAACCATTTTATTAATAAAAACAATACGTCGACAAGTGCTATTAATTTCAACATATTATATCACAAAGAAACTCCAACAAGTCCATTTCATCACATAAACAAACCCCAATAAACACTCCATAAATAACAAACGAAAAAACTCTCCGAAAGCCGGCATAAATCCAACGTAACCACGCATAACCGGCAATAACCTCAGCAATAACAATAAAACAAACTAAAACCCACGCGGCCAAAACTCGACGCGTAAAAAAAGCGATCATCGCCAAACGAAGCCAGCGCTCGCGCGAGAGATAATATAAAAGATAGATGTACAGCCTCGGCTGAAAGAAAGGGAGAGCCGACGGCAGAGGCAGTAGCTTCCCGATGAAATTTCCGCGCCGAGCTTTATCGATCTCGCGCGCCGCCGAGAGAGAAAGAGGCACATTTGCCGCGCAACAGGGCGGCTTGAATTCAAAAGCGTGATATCTCGGCCTCGTAAGCGCGCAAGCTCGCCCCCTACGCGAATTTCGATTGAAAGCTTTTTTGGGGTCTTTGCCTTAAAATTTGGTGAATTTTTCGGAGTATATGGAATTTGAGCGAAATTTGCGCTGAGGTTGAGATGGTCGAGGTTGTTTATAGACGGTGGAGGTTTAGACGTGGATTTTGTTTACGACGAGGATTGACGCGGAAAGAAGGCTTTTTTATTAAAGGGGGTTTAGGGGGGGTTTTAGGGGGTCGGCGAGAAAATTCACTTTGTGACTTTTTTACTGAGGGAGTTTCGGGCGAGATAGTAAAGGTTAAAAGCGTGAAAATTGTTTAGAAAATGTCTTTAGAAGATTTTGCTTTATTTGGGAAAAATGAAGTGAGAACAATTTTTAGTATAGTATGAAATAAAATTTGTTCAATATTTTTTGCGTCTTACAGCGGATTTACCGTAATAGACTATAATGTTGTAAAACATATTGGATTTGCGCATGCGCGCTACGTGCTTTGACTTTGAAAGCTGGCCGCGCAGTTACTAAGTCAACAAAGCCTCGGGCAGGTCTGTTTTGACGGTGGTATTTGTAAATTCTATTGTTTTTATTGATTTTTATAGTTCTGACACTTTATTGAAACAGAACGTGTTGACATGTCTGTCGCTTTTTCAGAAAGTTACAAATTTTGATAAATTGCTAAATTTAATGTGATTATACCTAACGTAGTTTGAAAATAACGTAGCATGTCAGTAATTGATGTATTCTATCTACGCTGATAGAATAAAAAAGAACGCTTTTACGGTAATTTAATAGTTTTATTAAAGCATCGCTAAAATTGATCGACAAAAACGAAATACCACAGTGTACAACAGTTCATTACACGAGCTGAAAATACCCAAAATCCTCCCTTCAAAAAAGACCCGACAAACCCAAACACCCAACAAATCTCCCCATCAATCCAAAACTTTCCAAATCCACTCAGTCACCAAAAAAAAATTCCTAAACCAAGTTAAAAAACCCTACATCCTCCCGCGAATATCCCTCCTTTCCCCCATAACATCGTTAAAACATCAGCGTTAAAAACGTCCATCCCTCTCTCTCTAGCGACGGGGCAACGCTCGTGGCATTGAACTACGCTTTTCGCACGCGCGCCGGCATGTGTGTGCACGATGTGTACAGACGCGGGATGCTGGGCAACCCCCTGGGCAAGCGAGACGGAGCGAAAGCAAAGCAGCGTTTCCAACCCCCCCACGCGCTCTCCGATAGGGGAGCAAAACACAGAGCCAGAGAGAGAGAGAGAGGGAACACACGCAAAAAAAGAGAGATGAAACACAGAGAGAAAGAGGAGCGAAAAAGGAGTAAAAAAAAGGGGGTTGCACGGTTAGAGGGAGACGACAAGTGCAGGCCAGAAAGAGAGAAAATCGCGCATAGTAGGGATAGAGAGAGAGCGTGCGGCGTGTAGCCGAGGAAATGACGAGCGCGCGGGGGAGGCGGTACGCGCTCCGGGGGTGTAGAGCGGGGGGAGGCGTCCGCGCGCGCTGTGGCGGCGTCCCGACGCTCTTGCGCTACTTGCTGCTGCGGCTGTGTTGCGCAGGGGTCGCAAGCATCGCGACGCTGCCTCGGATCCCGCGTATATCGCAGGCGCATAACTTTTTCTGTTTGTCGCGGGCCGGATTCGCGCTACTGATGCGCTCTCTGCACGCGCGCGCGCGTCCGCTCGAACGAGCCGTCTTTTGTTCGCTGCGGTAGTTTTCCGATTTTTTTTTTTTGAAAAAAAAAAACTGCGCGGGAAGAGTGCGGAGAGACGGGACAATGAAGTGCGCGGCTTTTTCGGAGATGTGTGATTTTTAAACTTCAGCTATACACGTTTGTGCCTACTGTAGTCCGGTAGATTGTGATACGTAACGGCAAGTGCTGATATCGAACCGGTATCGTTTAAGTATAACTCTAAGTAGCCAGTGATCAGTGCGCCGATATTCCCGGAATATCATCTCGATATTCGCGGACGTGCGCGAGCCTCTAGAAAGTTGTGCGGCCACTCGCGATAACGAGAGAGGCAGCCCCTCAAAACTATATACCCAGCGTTCACAACAGCGCGCTCTCTCTCTCTTTCCAGTGCATATACCCACGTATATACACAGCTCGTTCAGCGAAGCCGCTCAGCGCGCGTATATACATACAGGAAGGAGCGCGCGGAGAGAATAAGAGAGAGAGGAGAAAAAAAAGAGGCGCGAGCGGAGAGTTCGAGAGAAAGGCAAATCGCTCGCTGCTGCTGCTGGCGCATATAGTCTCGAGGCAGACGTCGAGGAGAAAGGAGCGAGATCGCACGTGCGCTCTCTTCGTCTGTGTATACCGATTTCCTTAAGCGTCTTTGTTCGGCCATCGCTCTCTCTTTCTGTGCTGGCCATTGTTTTTCGGAAAAGTGCGGGGGAGGAGGTGAGGAACAAAAGGGAAAAGTGTACTCTCGGAGAGCGGTGATAGAGATTTTAAAGCGAGAGAGAGAGAGGGACGGTTTTGTGTGCGCGGGTGTCTGTGCGCGCGCGGAAGAGAGTTGATAAGCGCGCCAGTAGGGGAGGATATTGCTACCGTGGTATTGGAGATTGAAGAGGGAGAGAGAGAGAGGGGGTGGTATATAGGGAAGTTTGTTGCTCTGGAGCGATTGGCCGGCGATCGGTTTTTTGGGTAATCGTGAGCTCAAGGAGCGAGGACTGGTTTGTGATACACATCTGTCGCGATGGTAAGATTTTTGATGTCTGTTTGGTTTTCTGGTGTATAGTAGAGGGAATTGGTACATTATCATGGCTGTAGATGGCTTTGTTTGATGCTTGGGGCTAATTACACTGATGGGGGTGATGGGATTCAGCTGGGTTTGTGCTGAACGTTTTGGTGGTTTGGTAATTTTGTAAGTGATGTGAGTTGTGTTGTTATAACTTTTTTAAAGTTATTAAGGATTAATGAATTAACACGAATAACATGCAATAAACGAGTACAAATTGAGTAGTGAAAATGATTTTTTGAAATCTTTAGAAATATGCGAGAAAAACGTTTTCTCCCTTTCAATTAAATGGTTTTTTTTTGTTTTATTCTTATAAGCTCTTACTTAAACCTTGAAAATTTAAGGCAAACCAGTAATGTGATTTACTTTTTACAACCTTGAATTGTATAATTCTCTCAAAATAAAAATTCTAAAGCATTCGTTTACTGTAACCATAAAAGCTTACCAGCCCTATAATGATTCCCCTTATTTACTCTTCGGATTTTACGCACTGGCGGGTTTCAGGGATATCGATGATCCATCTATAAAGACGGTGTAATTTTGCACTGCTAAAGCTTGTAGACTATTTTATTTTTAGCTTATTTAGTGATCACAATATTTTGTATACAACTAATCAATATTATTTAACATAACACTAACAGATTTATTTATTATAGTCACGAAAATAGATATGAAATCTTTATAGTTTTATAGTTTTAAAATCTTTATATTTTAATTAAATACTGGAATCTCATCGAAAAATAATAATATGTTAATAATTATAACGAAAAGCGATAATTCCAATTATTAACTTATTGTGTACAATATTATCTTAAAAATCCGATGTCAAGTATTTATTTATCGTCGACTCTCAGTATTTTCAATATTTACCAATTATCTGATTTTAGCTACCTCGTTATGAGAGGGAAACTTGATATACTTCATACGATAATTAAAAAGCTAGAGGCTGTTAACAAGTGTTAAGATAACGTAAATGACATAAATCAAGAACTTAATTATTTTGTAAATACACATCAAAGCTTTTTTCTTCTGACTAAATCTAATTAGATTATCTTATCACCTATATTTAGAAATTTTAACGCACTAATTGCAAAAAACTTTAAGCACATTTTCACCTACAAAAATTTTAAACTCACATACATCTATTCAGTCCCTCAATACTAATAAATTACAAATCTTAACACTCATTTAATAAATCCACAGAAAATCGTTTCACAATCCACCCTCAAAACAATACTAATTCTCGACCGATTACCCCTCACCCCCTCCAAACCCAATAACTCAACCCATCATCCCCAACAAAACCAAACTACCCATCCTCACAACACAAATTCACCGGCAAACGATATCCTCAAAGCTCACCCCATCAGCCTGAAATTATTAATAAAAGCCCGTCTCCGTGCCACCCACCCTCGTATCACTCTCCCTTTCTTCGCCATCTAAGATACAGCGCTCCGGCCCCGGGGGCAGCCTGAATAAACAATACTTCTGTTATCTAAGTTCGAGCCGCGTGCGCGCCGGCAGCCCCCGCCAAGCTCGAGAGTGCACACAGAGACGATCACAGTAGCACTCGAGCTGCTCGCACTTTCGAATCGATTCCAGACACGGGCTTCCGGCCCATTCACACCTACTCGGATACTGGTGTCGTGATGTTGCCGAGCTTTTTTGTTTCTGCTTTTTGTCTGTCTGGGAGTTTTAAGGTTGTGAGTCGGTGGATTGATTACTGTTACTATCTGGTTTTTTGATGAAATTAGTTATGTTGGATGATGGTTTGGAATTTTGGAAATGTTGTTTCACGTTGGCGACTGATTGGTGTGCTGTAATTTGTTGAATGTTTACGTTCGTTCATTTTTTTGAAAGCCTCGTCTGCTAACAATAGAGTATAAAAATACCGAGCCTTCGCTCAGTTTTATTTCTATTATTACAGCAGTGACGAGAAAGTGGATTGAAAAAATACCGATAATACTTTTCAAGGAATGATTATATTGATTTTCGCAACCTACATTTTCACCCCAATCAACATCAGCATTCAATTTCTAATAATTAAGTAACAAGCTCTTATTCACAAGAAACAAACTCACAAAACACAACTAGAACTTTCAATTACACACCTACCAACCCCGTAAAAAAAACCCTAACCACCCCGCGCTAAACAATTTATCCCGCTCGGTAATCCAGCCGCTTTGCTCATTTAGCTCTCTCCGCCAGGCAATTAAGCAGCGCGCCGAATTGCCTGGCTGGATCTCGCGGTTACGAATTGCCGGACGCGGCTCCGCGAGCTGGCGCGCAGCCCATTCATACATACGCAGGCCGGATCCTCGCGATGACGCGACCAACCAGACAGGTGTGTGAAACGTGTTGCATGAGCTGGAGCTTTTAAGCCGGCAATTCGCTGCGTCTTGTTGAGCTCTTGAACTGCGGAGCGGAGGAGGAGGCTTTTTTGTCTCTCTGGGTTTTCGCGAGGCTGGCGGATTGTTGGCTGTGCCGGGAGAATGTTGGGGATTTCGGTTGGAAGTGGAGCGCCGGGGCGCTGTTTAATTTTGAGGATTGTTATCGACGTGGAATTTCGTCTTTAATTAAATTGTAAAATTTCTTTTGGTGTTTAAAATAAACTATTTAAAAACAAGAAATGATTTACATTTTTTATTCTCGAAAAATCTAGATTTATAAATTCCTTAATCCAGCGATTATTAAAACTTCCTGTCAGCCGGTAGTAATAAATCAACAGATCTCGCCGACAATAATTCCTACTTTGCACTATATTAAATTCCACACCGCCGTCAGTCTTAAGCTCTCTACTCACATCTCGCGCCTCCATACGTAAATATCGACGCTAAACCCTATAGACGACAGTAGACCTACCTTCCACCAATAACTCATTAACCTTCCCTCCCCCACAAATCCCAGCCTCAACATCCCAAGACCCCTAAAGCCCCCCTATTTACCCCCAACCTCATCTCTCAACCTCCTCACCAGACAAAGCTCGTCAACCCTTCCCCACTCGAAAAATCAAGTTACACCCCCCATCAATCCCTCCCGAGGCACAAAAATTACCCATCCTTCAACCCCCCCCCTCCCGCCCCCTATCTACCCCCATCATCCAGCAGCACATGCACTCTCTCTCTCTCTCGGTGCTCTACACACCAGCTCTCGCGCAGCGCCCCAACCAAACCCCTCTCGCGTTCTATATATAATCCCGCCTACCTCTCTCTCTCTCTCTACTCCAACGCTCAGCTCGCAGTTGCAGAGAACAACCTCCTTTACCGGCGGCAGTGATCTGTCTCGCGCTCCGGCCGTACGGTGGCCTCCAGCGCGCAGCCATCTAGCCTCCCTCTCTCTCTCTCTTTTGTTTCGTCTCGCCGCGAAAAAAAAGGAGGTTAATTAGTGCGCGTTGCGTGTGCAGTGAGTTTCGGAGGTTCGTACACCTACGCGCTGGACCTCCCCGTCTGTTTGTAAACAGAGATACAGCCCGCTAAGAGAGAGAGAGAGGGAGGCAGCTCGATCGAGAGAGCCGCTCTCCCTTCCCGGGGCGGCTCGGGAGTATAGCAGTGCCTTGTGGAGGATCGCCGAGGTATAAGCGCCAGTGCGCTAGCCGCGCGCGAGGATCGAGAGAGCCGATGCTGCTTGCTTCTTTTTGTCATTGTTGTGACCATGTGGAAAGCGTGAATTGGCTTTGATGGAGACTAAGGTTGAGCGGTGCATCTGTGTTATATTGCCTAGCGCTGCAGGTAGATCGATCATTTGCAAAAGACGCGTGGTTATTTCCGTGTGTATATAAGAGCTGTGCAGTTTTTAGCCCCCTTTTGTGAATTATGGGGTGTCGAGTGGCTTTTGGTTTTGTGTTTTTCACGGTTATGCTAGTTTTTTTAGAATTTTAATAAGTGGGGGGTGATTTTTGTTGCTCTAGTTATGGATATTGATTGAGTTTTTTTCTTCTTTGTTTTATTGTGATGATATTGATTTGACGAACAAAAGATTGGTTCACAATGTAAAACCGATGGAGCATAAGTAAAAGCAGTTTTTTTCATAACTTTTTTCATACTGTTAAATTGGAATTTCAAAATTAAAATATTTTTCCTACTTTTGTTAATGAGCAAAGAAAAATATGTAGCTCAAGAATGTAGTTTTTATTGTTAGTAGTATGCCGTGACTCTATTATTGTGACTCTATCAGATAAATATATGAGAAAAATCAAAAATTTTTAATCGTGTTTAAATACATTATAAATTTTTTATAATTTAAACATTACAGTAAGTAGTAAAAAATTGTATAATACCAACAAATTGTGAAAATTTCAAGAAATTCACTATTGCTGGGATTTTTCAGTCAATATTTTTCCAAATAATTATAATAATTTAACAACATTTTATTGCTTTTCGTTGCTTCAATAATTAATTATACAATTATTACATGTAATCGAATTTAATAAAATTAACAATTTACAGCTTTTTTATAACAAAAAAAAAAATCATAAAGGCATTGCAAAAATTTTAACAGCTTTTAATCAGTTTTCAAACAGAACAAAATACTTTAAGGTGCTTAAATTTGCTATCAATTGTTCAGATACTTTCTAAAGAAAACCTATAAAAATTTTGTATTGTTTATTAAATTTTTGGAAAGATAATAACTGAAAGATTAAAAACGTACCACGTTGTAATTTGTTGTTGGGTATGCGTAATGTGCTATTTGTAAATCTATTGTCATTGTGAATATAAATCTGTATAATATATATTGTGAATACTGTAAATTGCTTATCCTCTATGAATGAACTATATGCCCATGTATATTGTTATGAGTAAAACTGTATTAAATATCCTTACATGTGTTTTGTAAAAATTATTCAAAAACCAAACTACTTCTTAAAAGTTTCTTATTACCTAACCACTTAGAACCTCAGTAGCTTTCTCCACTAACCATATTTCACTTAGTTCTAAATTTGAAAATGTGCATCAAGTAGTAGTTTTCACTCTAAACATCTAAACCTTTCTTACATACTTCCTTATTTCCTTTGCAGAATATTTTGAGCTTCAAAAGCAAAGAAAGTGACGTGTAAGAAAACACAGATAATAAATTGATATAATAGTTATGGTTCGTCGAAAAAGAAGCTTTTCCGCTCCCAACCATTTTATTCCTTCCATCCTGACAATATCCTGCGGCTTATACTCGAGAAGTGCATCAACAGGATGCGTGACGACTGAAAATGTGAATGATGCCTTGAAAAAGAGAAAAACAGGTTTTTCGCTCCGAAACAGTAATTGAAATTTTTTTCTATAATACAACTCGATAAATATTTTATAATAAAATAAAATACGATAATTTTTTTTTTAAACAATAAAGATTTCAGAGAAATTAATTATTTAAATATAAATTTAAATTAAATCAAATAAAATTCTAGGAACTTTCAGGAAAATCGATATTAAAGTATATTAACAAAAAAGAATTTGCAATGAAAAATTTAAATATAAAACCTTTCTCCTTTTAATAAACTGTAAAAAAATAGTCTGCTTCATAAAATAACTAAAAAATTATACATAATTCAGAAAAACATTAGCGAACTAACCTCATCCGCAAACAAAATCATTATCCAGCACGTTAACCCACCGTCAAAACAATGCACTTCAAACTATTATGCAAAATTAGTCTGCAGTCCCTAAGCGCTCCTTTGTCACCTCTCAAACAGACCTCGCTCAAACAATCCATCCCGCCGTCAGAAAAAAACTCGCTCGCCAACCAACAGAAAAGCGCAAATAAAGTGCCTCTGCCGCCCTTTAATTGATCGACACCAATAAGCAGCGTATTACCTCGTAACGGATAGCAAAAAAAAAAATAGACCTCACCCTCATACAAAACATCTCTCTTTCTACCGCGACACTCTTGATCGATCGGCCAGCAGCTCTGCTCTGCAGTTTCCGCGCTGACAATGCACGAGCCTAGGCCTGCTAGCTGGAGCGCGTCCCGGAATGCTCGGGGAAAAGGGAGAAAATAATAATTCCCGTATATTTGCAGCCGCCGGAGGGGCAGGGGGGAAAGAGCTCCGAGGAGCTTAACAACAGGTACAATGCGCGAGCCGGTCGTGTCTGGTAATTGGAAACTTGCGGTCTTTCATGTGTGCCGATCGATGTGCCATTTCTTGCGGAGAGTCTCTCCTGCTCTCATTTATTGCGCTTCGATGAGCTTTTTACGGGGGTGTTTAGAGCTTGCGGAAGGGGGGGGGGGGGGATTAGTTGAAATGTGCGGAGTTTTTTTTTTAAGGAGAATTTATGATTTTTTTTGATGGGTTGGATGAAAAGAAAGGGTATAGGGCGCTGACTGAAAAATTCGCAGCGACGCTTGGAAGATTGACCTAGATGCAACTGGTAGAAGAAAGAGAGCCGCTTGAGAGCTTGCGACTTTTAGGCTTTTTCGCTAGTCGGAACCGCGTACTTGTAGCCGCGGAATTAAGCATTCATGCACAGGGAAGCGATTATTATTCATATTTCGAACTTGCATAAATTCGAAATATACTTTTCCTGTGAAAAAATCCTATTCGTTTCAAAATATTCTGTACTTAAAATATATTCGAAACAAAAGAGAAGAGTATTAAAAAGAACCCGGAAAATACTCGTAAGTAATGTAAAAGAATTTACTTAAAAAAGTAGGATAAAGAACAATGTGACCACGCGTCTTACTATACTCGGCACGCATCTACTTGCGCAGACGCAGATACATTGTTTCTAATAACGCGCGCACGCTGACTGTGTTTTTCTCACTTTAATCCGACAGCATTCCTAGATGCATGCATTATTCTACTCTGCAAAATCCACAATTCATTTCACTAGTTATTTTTGGATTTTCCAAAATATCGTGACGACCTACATATACTCACGAGATTGATTATTCGAATACAGATGAGGAGACTGTAATACAATTCCTCGAAAAAGCTGTTCGTTACAAATACCTAGTAAAATCATTTTGATTTTAAACCGAAAAATAATACTTTATCAATAACCATACTAATCACCTTTTAAACATAATTTAACATTATCCACCTTTCTGAAATACCACCTTTAAACTTGTAAAAAAACGCGCAGTCATTCCAAACAAGCCACGCATTTAACCCCACCAGCCAACCCCTTCTCCCCAAAACAAACAATTTTTTCCGTCACCCGCACCCATTCAAGAAAAAAAAAAGCCTCGCAGTCCCTTCCCGCCTCATACCTACACACACCCACAGAAAAACGCCGCTACTCTACACGCATGAATCGCACGCATCAGGTCTTATCTCTCCAGCCGCGGAGCGCGATAAAAAGGAGGATCCAGCACAAATTCCCTCCCGCATATCAAAAGACGCGCGCGCGCGGCTGTGTTGGGAGGCGGCAGCCCCGCTTGGTGACGACTCGCGGATCGTTCTAAAAATAGCTCTGAAGAGGAGGTAGAGGAGGGAGGTGCGTGTGTGTGTGTGAGTGTGGGTGTGAAGAGATTCGGAGAAGAATGTAGGGAAATCGAGGGAAATGAAGTAAGAGGGGAGCGAGGTTGGCGGGTTTTGGGAAACTGGGTTTTTGCGGTGTTCTAAAGTGGAGATTCTTGGAGTTGGCGGAGAGAGATGAGAGAGATGGCTGGGGTTCAGTTTTAGTGGGTGCTTTGATTTTTGGATTGATTTGGAGTTTAAGAGTTTAATGAAAATTTATAGATTTTCATTTAATAGGTAATAACTTTGTTAAAATAATCGTTTAATGAATCATTTTTTTATTATAAATTTTCTTACTCTATTTAAAAAAAAAAGACATTTCTTATTTACAAAGGCGTGACTACATTCATATAGATAGATACGTTTTTATAAATAAAAGACATCGAAAAAACGGAACTTTGGACCATCGGAATTTCAATATAATTATCTCATTTTGATTAAATTATCTTCGTAATATGTAAATCTGTGTATCGTGGGCTACAATTATATTGAGTGTCACTTATCGATTGCAGTATAGAAAGCCTGATAAGCGATCATAAACTTGCTTTCCAAATATACTATTAAGAAATAAGATATGAAAGTTTCTCTAAGATTCGTTAGAATCATTAGCGCCTACGTATTTTCGATATAATTAAAGACAGGAAGTTTTGAAAATGATTTATAATGCAAGATGGGAAAACGCATTAACCTAATTTCTAATCTACAAAAATTAAAAATTATATTTCATAAAAAATATTTTCCTGTTCAATTATTCAAAGTAGTTCTTCCCGTCGCCTTACCAAACTCGGCCGTTTCTACTTATACTTTTCCCACTTCAAAGTAAAAATAAAACTAAGCATCATAAATATTTTAAAAAAACCAGCAGATTTCTATACTTTCCTATAAGCATCAAAACATTCTACAAAAAAATCCGTAATAATTACAAAAGTCAACATCCAACCACCCAAGCAACTCTGAATTTCAAAAAGCCCCGCACTTCCGGCCTCGCGGCCTTTTTCCCTTACAAACACCTGAAAGAAAAAAAATTTCTCAAACGCGATCTCCTCTTGCTCTCCGCTTACTTAACACACTCGCGCGAAAATCGAGCCTCGCGGGCGCTAAAAATAAAGCCGCGTCTGCCGCCGCCTTCACTAACGCGCGAAATACACAAGAGAAAATAATAACAGAGAGGCAGGTATTAAAACCTTAGCGGAGAGCTCGTATGCATTCGAGGCGCATGTGCATCGGCGGTCATAGGCGCGCACGCGCGCGATAAAAAGGCACGTGAGCCGCGCAAAGTGCGAGGCGGAAAAACGCGCCCAGAGAGAGAGACGCTAAAAGCCTGTATGTGCAGCCGACGTCTCGATCCGTAAGTACAATGTATAACTGTGGAACGGAAAAAAAAGTTGCAGGATTGCGCGTGTGTGTGTATGGGTGACAAAGAAAATGAAACGTAAAAATTCAGCTGCACACGCGAGATAGACATCAGCGTCGGGCGAATGCTGGAAAGCTTGTGTGTATGTATAATACACGTGTAGATATGCCCGCATGCTCAGACGTTTAAGTAAACACATTAATTCCCGAGGGCCGACGTGCAAATGGAAATGTAATTTTTTTTCTCGCGGATTTGTTGGCAAACAGCGGGTGGAGAGGTCTGGGGACTGCTAATGTGTGATCGTAAAGAGGCTTTGGCAAACCTGTCATTTTTAATTCTCGAGGGTTTTTTATTTAATATTTAATTTAATAATTTTTTATTAATCTAACACGTTTGCATACTAAGAGCAGCAATAATTTTTCCTAAAACACAATCAACTTAGAAATCAAATTTCACTTCTCAAAAAAAACATTTCTAAACAACTCACTAAAAAAAATCAAATCCCCCTTATTTACCACACGCAACAGTTTCTTCCCTTAACTTCCGCATCAACACCTCCGTTACCACGCAAATATAAACCCAGCCACACCTACACCTTCACACACATTCCCGGCCGGCGGCGACGAATATAGCATGTAGATACAACAGCCGGCTGAGCGCGCGTGCCGCGGCAAAACAAAACGCGCGCCGGTATCAGCGCGCATAACAACGCGAGCGTCCGACGACGACGCCGGCGTCGTTTCGGTGATAGGTCAGTGTGCTCGCTCGTATATACATAGCGAGGCTTCCGCGGATTTTGCCTTGCGGCTGGCTTCACTCGGCGCTGTTGTTTTAATTGAGCGCGCGAACGCGGACTGAAGACGATTGAGCGCGTAGTTTGTGGGTTTCTGTGAGTGCGGTGAGAGGTGAAAGTTTATGGGGTTGCGGGTGGGGGGTTAGGTTGGACTTTTGGTGGTGGAGAGTGGATTGTTTTTTTGTTGGTGATTTAGTGGATGGGATTTTTGTGACGGTGGAGACGAGCAGTTTGTTGGTAAATAAAATTTTTATTTGATTTTGAGATGGATTAACGATTGAGATGTTCGTATGGGTAGTGATTCTCGTAAAATGATTGTGGATTTTTTTAATTGTTGATGGGTTAAAGATTTACTTTTTTTATGGTAGTGCATTCGTTGAAATGAAGTATTTATAACTGTGCTGCTTCATTGGCAATGAAATCAACCTGATGCTGTCATTAAAAGTGTAATTTACTATTCTTATGCTGATACAGCTTCATTAATCGTGTCATCGTGTCCATGAAACTTTAACAACCAACTGTTCTAAAAACGTGTACTCTCATCTGTCAATACACTGTGCACACTGTAATTGAATTCATATAGATGTATTATGTAAAAATTTTATTCTTTATCCTTAGAGACAAGAATTTTTTTTTGCAAATTCAACATTATTTATTTTTTATTTATGCAATTCAATGCATTAAATTAAAAGCAATCCTTAAAAAAATAAAACAATCCAAATATAAATGTGTTTACCTAAATAAATATTGCGTTAAATTTTTTTCGTGTCGAGAAGTCTTGCTGTACTTGTCTTTTTCTACTTTTCAGTAATTAAAACTGTGTATATATATACAATTTAAGTTATTATTATATCTAACTATGTTTTCATAAATTAAAATATAAAAAGTAAAATGTAATTTTTAAAAAATAAGATATAACTTTTTATTATTAAATAATAATTATAAATTAATTACAAGGCATTTTAGTATTTAAAAACGAAGTAACCTACTGATCTTCACTAAGAAGGAAAACTTTAATAACTTGGTCACTCTGCAATATTGATATTATTGATAGCCTCTTGAACTACATATGTCGAAATTTTGTTTCGGCAAAACAAACTTATCAAAATACTTTAACTTCTTACTATATCTTTTAAAAAATTGAGACTTTGACTTTTTTCCTTGAGAATACTTTTTTACTCTTATTCAACAGTTCAAGAGATTACGAATAATAAATTCCGCCTATAAAAGTATTTAACTTAAAAATTTTCTTTTTTTAATTAAACTAATTCTCAAAAACGTCAGCTATCGGTCACTTCATTAAACAATCATCCTAATCTTTCGCGATAATTATACATCCTCACACCTATCACTAAACAATCATCACTCCATCCATCCCACCAAACCCATCCATAAACCCATCAGACCAAAAACCCAAAAAAAATTCCCTCTTCTCCACCTCCAAAATCGAAACCGCGTAGCTACCGACATCTGGGGGCGCCACCCCCGAACCCACCTCCGTCGAATCACGCTCGCAGCCGGCGCGACTCGCTCCTTCTTTGGCCGCGCTCTCCGTCTGTCTACGTATGGAAAAGCGCGCGCGCCATGAAAAAAAAAAAAGAAAGGCAATGACTGTGTGCAGACAGCGCATCGAGTGTGTGCGTCAGAGAGCCAAGAGTATATATATGAGAGGAATGCGCCCAGGAAATATGAAATACAGAGCGGAGGGATGGAATACAAAGGATGTACGGTTCGCTTTTTTTTCGCCTGGCTCTGCGCGCTGCCAGAGAGATGGCTGAGAGTGCTGCTTGTCGCCGGGAGGATGGGGCCCGTTTTATGGGGGTAATTGTAGGCGTAGTTTATGGAGATGGGCGAGATGGGATGGGTTTTGGGAAGGGGTGTTTTATTTTTGGGATAGAGTTGAGAAGTGAGTTGTTGAAATCGAGTATTTTTTATCTACGGAGAGAGTTGAGAGAAAGTTTTATGTTGAAGACTGTTTTAGATGTTATACATTTAAAATTATTTTTAAAATTATTTTCAAAATCAATTTTTGAGTTACACATTCCTCAAACGAATTTTCTTAATAGTTCAAATTAATTAAATTATAAAACACAATTTTTACAATACTAGATTTGAATTAATACAAAAACGAATTTTCACTAAAAGGAAATGTCACAATTTGGGATAAAAAGTTAGAACGTAAAAATGTGTACAAGTAGGCTAGAAGAGTTACTCTGTCATAAAATGATTCAGTGACCGAAAACTGATTCGCAAAAATATGAAAGCACAAATTAAAAGTGCATGAAAAAAACATTTATTTAACTTCGTAGTTAAACTGAATAAAAATAAACGAAGTAATAGAATAGACAATTATAATAGTTTAAAAAATGTTAAAAATAACATACTTAAATATGTAAATATTTAATTAAAACTTATTAGCATAAAGCTTTTTTTAAGACTTGAAGATGACACTGAATGATGTGCATGTGCATTATTAAATGAGATTGCAGATTGCATTCTTTCACAATATATTTAAATTAAGATGTATAGTAAAAAAAAATTTTTATTAATGCAAATCATTGGTTCTATTGTATTAATAATTATTTAAAGTCTCCTAAAATTAATTTTAATCTAAATACGCTTATTCATTGAAAATATACAAAAAAAATTTTCAAGCATTATGTATATGTAATTTTGCAAAATTAACATTGAAATTTTGAGGTCAAAATTAAACTTTACTTAAGTACTCTATATCATTGTAATTTATTCTCATAATTAATGTTAACTATAAATTATACTTAAATTATATTATCTTTTACATAAATGGAACATTATTATGCCCGCAGTATTAAAACTACATCTAAATTTTAGATACCTGAATTTCCAACATAATTTTTACATTGATTACAATACACCTATTTCAATTAAAATTCTAAAATAATTATAATAAAAAACATCGACACACAAACAAAAAAACTATACTCCAAAGCCATAACTAATGCAACTTCCCCAACTCTCTCCCAAAAAAATCCCAGCGAAACACCCCGCCAGAATTTCATAACCATCGATCTGAAAACAGCTCGCGCTCCCGCCACCCACAGCGCCACCCTAACCTCACCCTTTCCTACCAACCCCATTTCCCCGTCCTCTCCCAACAACCTCTCTCAAAAGCCTTACCTCCGCAAAAAAAAAACTCCTCGCTCCCAAATCGATCGCGATCGGCGATCCTCCAAAAGCCACCCACACTCTCCCGTCCACCTCCCCCTCTTTTCCTATCCACTCGTTGCAGTCTTGCGCGCCGGCTGGCATCGAGCCCCGCCAGTCCGCCGCGCGGAGCATCCACCTCTCTCTCTCTCTGTATATACACACGCGGAGCCAGCGAGCCGCAGAGCCGTGTGTACAGCCGCGTGCGCGGCGCTTAGTTTGTGTACGGCTGCTCTGCGCGCACTCACTGCGGCAAAAGCCGGTGCCGCCGATGCCGTCACCGTGAGACGTTAACGTGTGTGTCGAGTGTGTCTTATTAAGGGACTGTGTAGTTTTCGAGGATAAAGTGGCTTTGAGGATGAAGGAGAGCGCGGAGCAGATAACGCCGGCCGGCAAGTCCAGGAGCGGCCGCGTGAAGGCGTGGTTTAGGTCCTGGCTGTCCACTGACAAACGGAGCAGTTAGTCGCCTTTCTCACTCTCGCTTCCTGCTTTTTCTTTGCGTGCGCGCGGCTGGGCTTCTTGCTTTTATTTATGGGCTTTGTTGCTCGTTTGTTTATGGAGCTGTGCTTGGCTTTTATAGGCTGGGTTGATGTGGATGTTTTGCTTTTGCTTGACACGGTTTTCGTGCACTGGGTGATTTGGGATTGTAACGAGGTGCTAATGTAAACTAACGAGATTTTCGAGCGGTGATGATTATTTGTTTTTAATACGTTTAATGCGGTAGGCTTTTTAAGATGCTTGTAATGTAGGTTAAGATTAAAATGATTTTAAGATTGCTGAAGACCTTTTAGAGCTTAGATACTTGAAAGGTTAATTGAAGCATTGCGAAAAATATGTTCGCATATGGTCAGCCAAGTCGAAGACCGGAGTAAATTCAAGTGTTCGGCGAAAACGTAATTAAATGTTTCTCCAGAAGGCCGCGTACTTAAAAAGGCTCGAATTACACGTTTTTCTTGCTATGCTCATCAAATTCAGATAATACTGTATCTCTTTCGTTAAACCAATTCTAAATATAATTCAAAACTAAGCCAAATAATGATTTCTTTCTTCCTTCACTGCACACAAACAGCAATAACAATTCATCCATCACTCGAAAAAAATCCCTCTAGACAAAAACCAAACAAAACAAAATTCCCATTGATTTTCCGTCTTCCCAAACACATCGACCGCGTTTCGTGCAGTAAAGTAGCCGCGAAACAATCACACAGCATAATCCTCGCACCAGCCATAAACATCCCAACAAAGCTCCATAAATCGATCCAAACCATCCGCCCAACAAACTCAACACCTACAACCCATCCACACTTCCTTCCCACTACCCAACTCACCGATAAAAACGTTTTCGTTTTCCCATCGCTCCCATCAATATCCCAGCGCTCTGGATGCATATAAGCGACTTTTCCGAGATGGCCACGACAATCCTAATCGCGGCCTGCGGCTATCGGAACCGGTTCGCCTCTGTAATATAGAGCGCCGGACTTCTTGATCGACTTTTAGCGCGAAGATCGAGTTTGTTTGGATGTGGAGGAGGAGTGTGGAATGGAAAAAATGAGGGGTGACGCGCGAGCGGTTTTGCGTATAATGGTTTCTTTGTATAGGCGAGGCTTGACCATAAGCAGCCGTCGGTTCTCCGCTTACGGAGCGGCGTCGATCAGCTGTTAAAACTTAATTAGCTGGAAGCCGCAGGAGTATTCTGGATTTTTTTATCGGCTCTTCGGGATGTTTGATGGGTATTTGGGCTAATGTTGTTTGAGTGTTTTAAATAAAATGATTGGGTGGGTTATTGAATTTATATAATGTTTTACTCTTGATATATTGTGCTTTGAATAGAATAATAACAAGAGGTTGAATACTAATATTGAATAGTATTTAAATTTTATTTTTATTTATAAAAAAAATGAATCAAGATTATGTTAGTACAATTTGATTAAACAATACCCTTAGTAATTTGTTGAATCTTCTTTCTATTTATACTTAGAAAATAATTGAATGTTTACATTTTTACAATTAAATGTTCAATAATTTACTAATCATAAATTATAAAATAAAATAAAATTGTATATTTACTTACAAAAGCGAATCTTGTTTGCATAATTTTTTTGTTTTATTTAAAATCAGAAAGTAATTGATTTCCTTAAAAGTACACCGGAAGTAATAAAGAATATAAACTTCTTAATCTTACATTAATACAAAACAAATTTTTAATAACTCCTTGAAAATAATAATTTACTTGTTTATTTCTCTTTTTGTAAATTATATACATTAGAACACAATATCAACAATTTTCAATATTATTAAATAAATATGATAAGCACTCCATTGAATTGAAATCAAATCTGTCGTAGTCCCAAAATTAAACCAGCACCAAAAAAGAATCCTTAACGAGATACCACTTTAGTATTCGTCGCGACACTTTCGCTATTCATCGTCGCATGAATAAAAACGTGACGCGCCCGCCCAAAATTCACGTACTAACTGCCAATTCATCGAATATCGCTTTGCTGCTGTCTTTATTAGTCCATCTTGAAGTATTGAAGTACTTCATGCAACTATATTTTTTCATCGATATTATTTTTTAGGTATCTTTGCTACATCTTTATTAAAGCAATTTATTAATATACTGTAATAGAGTTGTAGCAAAATTTATTTTATTTTTTTGCAAAAGAAAACTTTAGTTTACTTTCGACGTTAATCGTTTCCATATTTTTTTGAATAATTTCTTAAAATTATTTGTTTCTGGACTAAAAATAATCACACTTCTAATTAACTAATGAATTAGCTAATTATAGTATTCTCCCAACTCTCATTATATAAATCGTCACATAACAAAACCGTACCTCCCGCAACCCACTTTAAAAAAGGTTACCCCACTCAATCCCACGCAGTGTCCAAACCGACCCAAAATCCACACCTCAAACCCACCAAAATCATCAATCAAACAAAAAAGTAGCTCGACACATCCAGACCACCCAAAAAAACCAGCTAGAAAGTAGCCAGCTCGCTCTAACCACTCGCACCTCTAACCACCCACACATAAACATATCCCAAAGCCAAAATCAAACTATATAATCGTGAAACTTTTCCAGATCGCGGTAAGAAAGCAGCAGCCGGTGGCGCGGCGTTGCGCGAGCCAGTCGGCGGCGAGATGCAGCGCTGCCCGTACCTGCACGAGATGAAGGAGCGCCTGCTGTCGCAGCCCACGCCGACGGACAGCCTCGACATGGAGCGGCTCGACGGGACGGGCGGCACGCCCGTCAAGCAGCCGGCTCACAACAGGCATCACAACAGCACTACCGATTACCCGGCCCACACGAATCCCGGGGTAATACCCGAGCCGCCGGAAATGCCGCCGGATTCTCTGATCGGCACTGTTGTTAAGGTAGCCCCAGCGGAAAGCCTTCCCGGGTTGAGGGAAGGATGGATTTTGGATTGTTGAGGAGGGTTTGGGTTGGTGGGTAAGGAGGTAGCGGGTGGGATGGGTTGATCAAGTTGATGACTTGGTTAAGATCATTTTACAAAAAGCAAATTATTTTAACTTGTTAATATGACCCTTTTTTATTTTAAAAATTTGTACATTAGTTAAATTATTTATTGAGAAAAATTTTTATTCCAAGTATTTGAGAATAAGAATTAACGGGCATTGTATTTTAGGAAAATAATGAGCTATGAAACAAAACAACCTATTATCATTGCTGAGTTGTTTTTTCGTAAAGTGCATTCAAACTCTTTTTACTTGCAACTATCATAAAATAAATGAAAACGTTTTTTCACTAATGAATTCTGGAGAGAAATTTTTTCTAGTTTTAGAAAACCAACAAGAAATCTAAGAACACGCAAGGACTCATTTCCATTCATAATCAATACTAAATGACCTTCGTTAAACATATCCTCATAATTAATTACGACTATAAATTAATCACTAACATCTCCCCTATACATTAAACCGACCTACTCTCCAGAATCCCACAAAAAGAAACCGCCACGCGAAATCAAAATCATCACTCACATACCCCACCCCAAATCCCACATTAGCACTCAACCCTCCCCTCCTCCAAAAAAAAAACCAGAAAAGACATCAAGTAGAAAAGCCTCGCAAATGATTTGTCAACTTTTTGTCGCCCGCGCCATCGGCGCAACTTTCCAAGCGAGCCTTGCGCGATGCAACTTGAGAAAATCTCTCTCCACTTTTTTCCCCACACACATACATGCGCTCTATAACGGGACGACGGGACCGGTCTATTCAGTTTTCGCAATTGCGAGTAGGCGATCTCCCCGCGCGAATGAAAAATGACGACAGAATGTAAAGTAGAATGTCATCCGCGACTCCTCCTCTTCTCCGGTTTCACCGAATTATTCATGCACCGGTTAATGGCGTAGCGGGAGGAGATCGGAAATCTGAAATTCGATGATTTTCTGTGTTGGAAAGTTTATACGGAGGGGGACTTTCACCGGGATAGTAAAAATTTTCTCTTGATAGATTAACTGTGTGCGGAGGCGATTAATGAGAGTAAGATAGGTCGTTTCTTTGTGAATGGGAATTAGAAGTCGGAGTGGGATGTATATATAAGCGGAGCTCGCGCGGATGCAACCGGTCGTTAATCGTTTATGCCGTGTAAATGTATCGGTGCGCTTCACGATGAATAATTTATCCGGTGTCTGAGTGGCGTCGCTGACTTATTATTGCTTTTGTTACTAAGCGCGAGATTATTCTGGGATGTGTAGCAATGTGAGTTAAAGTATCGGCTTTTTTAATCGAGTTAAGTTGTATAGAGATGATTTGCTGGATTTAATTTTGATTTAATATGCTGTGGGATTGACAATTTCTTTTTTTAGAAATGTGAAAAATATTGTAAATGTTGAAAAAGGAATATAATAGTGTTTGTCAGACGAATAATTGTACATTTTATAATTAGATTTCTAATTCGAATGGATACTAAGTTTAATAATTGGTTAATTTTAGTCGAATTTCAATGCTAGTTTCTATGTTGAATATGAGATTTAAATATTTAAGATTTAAATATTTATATATCTGTCAAAAATAATCATTATTTTTGACGGAAATAAAATAATTTATTACTTTTTTTTAGTAACTATTTTCATAAAGAATATTAATTCTTTAACGATATTTGCTCGAAACGTTGTTGCTTAAAACATTAAAATACTAGTTTAAACAAACTCATCACATCAAAATTACAATTGCTTAAATTAATCAATAAGTATTTTTCATAACAAACGTGAAAAGTAAAATTTTCAATAGTTCAGCATTAATAATTCTCTTATACGCCCGAGTTACGAACTTGTACATTATGCAACTAGTGTGCGAGGGAGATGATAGCGACAAGTGGGAAGTTTCGGTCGCCGAGCGGAGCGAGAGTGATCATGACAGGAGGATTACCCAAGCGCATATGTTCCGTATGATATTTTTGTACCAAGTTCGGAAGAGCAAGTATTTGCATGCAAGACATGTGCAAATGTATTCTTTAAGTACAGAAAGTGAATTTTTTTTTTAATAGGTGCGTAAACTGAGAATGTAGAGAAGGCGCTACATTTTTGCGTGTAAGTTCGTAAAACTTAATATACGAACGAGTACGGGAAAAATGTATTCTACTTTACTCATAAGCTTCACGTGCACAATTACAAGAAAACTTCGCTTATGCTAAGTTCTTAAATGATAAATATTAGTTGAAAAATTTTTGAATTAGGAAGGATTTTAAATTAATCTACGAAATAATCGAAATAATAAAAAAACATCATAACAAGGAATCATAACATATACTTTTTCTTTATAGATTTTTATATACAGTCGATTTTCATGAAAAATATATAAAAATATATAATCACAAATAAGTTGATATCGAACTACTCCTAACACTAAACAATATTTATAACAAGAAATTACTCCTTGCTATCATTTAAAACAAAATCATACAATTTTTACAATTTTCACTTCCAATAAAACCCTCACACATCCTAAAACACCAACAACCATACAACCACAAACAAGCACAAAACGCACTTGCCGCATTAGCGTGCACTTATTCATTCCCATCCCGGAAAAAACTCGCAACCCCCGGCATACCGTAAGATAGGGTGGCATAGCAGGGCCGCAAAGTGCACTGCATTGTGCGTGCATGGAAAAAGAAAAAAACGCTACGAGCGACAAAAGAAAGCCGCGAGTCGCGGCTGACCGGGCTTTGAGCGAGCGGCGACGTTACGGCGCGCTGCCTTTGACGGCGCGCTCTACGCCCATTATTTTAGAAAGAGGCGTTCCTCTGTTACTCTTGGGTGAACTTGGAAGTTCGAGGGGACTGGTGCATCTTGAGAGGATAGCTACTGTTAAGGAAAAGTGAAGAGAATGATATTTTAGGAGTGATGGCTGGTATTTTATTGTATAGGTGGAGTTGTGATTAAGCGAAAAAACTGTGTTTTGGTCGGTACGATATTAATGTTTTTTAAACTGTATCTTTGAATGCCAATTGAAAGAGGTTCGAGCACTGGTAAATGCAATGGTCTATTATTATTATGAATATGAATGGTTGTAGCACTAGACATTTTTGCAGTTACAATTGGCGTAGAATTTTTACTGCATCAGTGGATTAAATAAGTTTAAAATTTAATAAGGTACTTCACAAATAATAGCATTGTAAATTACATAGAGCAAATTAAACTTTTTTCTCAAAAGATTAAATGATGCGTTATCTTCAAGGAACAATTTTATTGGACTTGCTGTAAGCTTTTTATAAGAGTGTATAAAGAGTATAATGAATATATTCGTTGAAGATCGCACATATTTAATCTTCGTTAATAATTTTTTATCTACGAACGCGCAAACATTTCTAGTTTTAATATAAAATATTTGATAATTTTGATTACTTTTTATTTAGTTTTCATAATTTTATTTTATTTAATAACTTACTACAATTTTACTTAAAAAATGGTATAAAATTCTTTGATTGTTTTTACATATTACAATTATTACTAATCATTAAGAAATATACGTTTATTTAAACTAAAATATTATATTCGTATTCAATTATTCAATATTATTGTCTTTAAAGTCTTAATAGTAGCTTATAAACAAAAGAAGCAAACCACTATTTTCATTGAAATTATGTTCAACAAATATTAATTAATCATTACGACGATAACAAATTATTAACATTAAAGGGACTAAGTAAGTTCTTGTTACATTGTATACTTTCTCAAAGCGGTACTTTGAAAACGGTAGGGCGTAGCGGTATCTTATTCCGAAGCATTAATAAAATTGAGTGTCCCGATAACACTTATCTGAAATTTCAATTTATTATGCATTTATGGATACCTGCATGCCAACCTTATACTATTAAGTATACCCATTAATAATATTGCATGAAACACATTATTTCCAACCAAGTAAAAGCCAAAAGTTTTTTCTTTTTAACTTGATCCTATTATTGAACATTAGCTAAGTGTTTCGATATAATATTAATCATCAATAAATAGATTGAAATAAAAAAATTATATTCTAAAGACTGTTACAATATACCAAATTTAATATTAAAATTGAAATAGGAGCAATCGCAAATCGATCGCGAAATAAATACGATTCCATTCTAGTTATAACTTATTTTGAATCGCATGAGTCAAGGTAAATGACAAATATTATAATATTATAAATGAAGTATAAGTAAAAGATAAAAATGAACCAAAAATGAATTACTTTAGTCAACTTGTTGGAGCGTTACTTTTTCAAGTACCTAGTCCCAAAGGATAAATCATGTTTCATTTGCTCAGTTCCTATGAATCTGGAAATATGGATTTCGATTAATTTTGTAATTTGTTCGAATGAATCGAATAAGTTTCTTCTCGATTTCTTATCTTGAAAAAGTGACAATTTAATAGAATCAAGATGACATATTGTTAAAAACACTCTCATTTATTCCGTGCGCGCTCACCTAGAAATGACTACGATGTATCTTTTCGAGTTCACAGACCTCGTGTACTATTTTATATTGCTGCGATTAATTAGTTGTAAATAAATTTTCCGTGCTACAGGAAATCTCAAAAGCTACGTTTTAATTATTTTTAAAACAGCATAATCGTGGCGAATTCTCTTGTATAGTGATTCTAGCGTGATGTACTTTGGCGTAAATTATTGAAAAATTATTAACATTTTACTTTTTAGAAATTCTTTTAAAATTTATTGAAACTCAAAAGTAAAGTTTATATTCATCATACAGAGACGTTTATGACATAATTTTTCAAGTATTTATTATTTCCAAAAATAATAAGTTTTTGAAATGTCTTACATATTAATCGTAATCTAATTAATGAAACAGATGCATTTTTTTATTATTATTTTTTTTTATTTTACATTCTTAATTTGACAATTATAAACACATATATATGTATAACTAATCCAATATTCAATCATGTAGTGGCTATATGTTCTAGTGCTTCTATAAACACGTAATACGATTTCACTGCAAAACATTTTGTCAGATGTTGTCCGTAAAAACAAGTTGACAGCAAGTGAAAGAGCTTTCATTCTTTTAATATGACAGGCGTTTCCTCTTTAAATGCCTCTTAATACCGGTCGAATATTTATTTATTTGTTTGTAAGTTACATTTATATGTCTATTAATCATTTTATTAATTTTAAACACAATATATAACTTATTTTTATTAGGTATTTTAAAAACAATTGACTTTTTAATTGAAAAAAGTTTATTTAAGAAGCACAGTATCTAGTGCAATTTCCGAAAAATGTACATAAATTTAATGGGCAAACCGTTAGCAGGTTACAGGGAATTTTCTTTTACAGTGCAGAGTTAAAAATAAAATTAAAATGGACTAAAGAAGAAGAATAATATTTGAATATTATTTTAGAAAATGTTAGCTATAGCATATTGAGTTAATTAGTGGCGGTTGTACCAGGGTACTGTGTTTATAAAGAGTATATTATGAAGTACAATAAAAATATTTTATTGTGACAAAAATATATCGTTTGATGTTTTTTTAGAATTAACACAAGATTTATAGGATTAGTCCTGACAGCACTAAAAGTGTGTGAAAGGAAGGGGGTGGCACTGTACAATTATTAAAGGATTTTAATTTTATTTTACTTAGTTTTTAAGGCCAAGTGAAAGGGCGAGGTAGAAATATGTACAGAATTTAAACGGAAACCCAAAATTTATGACATAAACATTAATTAGATTACTTTGAAAACATTTTTTTCTAAAGATTGTATGTTTTACTAGAAGTTGACGTTGTCTAATTTTCAGGAAACTTTCACCAATTTTGTTAAAAAAAATATTCACGATAAAATGTCGGTAACGTCGGTAAGCTTGAACTTTTATATTAATATATTTTTTTTATAATTTTTTTTTTTAACAAAATCAGTGAAACTTCTCGGAAAATCGGACAGCATCAGATTTTAGTAAAATATATAAACTTTAGAAAAAAAATGTTTTTTAATTGATCTAATTAATATTTACAATCTCATTTTTGCGTCACTGTATAATATTCCCTATAGAATATATAATATGTGCTCAACTATTTCACATTTCCTTAAGTTGATATAATTATACTATTTACATTTTAATAGTAAATTTTTAAATCTCAAAATAGTCACTACTATCAACTTTATTAAGTTAGATTAATCTTGCTTGATTCGTGCGTATCTGCAAAAATGAATTCCGATTCACCTCCATTCATCGAGTAAATCGTGATTTATTTTCAATGATTACATGAATTAAACAAATGAATTCTGAGAAATCGAGTCAAACTCGTGAATAGAATCACGATATTTGTACGATTGCTGAACCGCAAAAAGGAATACTTCTGAATTTAAGCATCAAAACATGCCAAAAAATGTACCAATTCCTCTAAAAATAATAACTATATCTTGCTTAAAACAAATAAATCAAAACATACTATTTTCTTATTTCCCACAGCTTAACTCAGACGGTTATGGATCCCACACGTCGCCGGCGCACGCGAGACAACCTCTGGTGCCTCAGAACTCCAATAATCAGCCACTATGCCTCACGCCCACGCATTCGGCTCCGTTGAATAACAATCTGCCGAAGAATGCCAAGTAAGTGCGCACGTCTCGTTCAATTAAGCGTGAAGAGCAGAGCGGCAAAATCTGTGGTACCGCTGGAATTGCCCCCATCGATTTTTCTTTGTTGCTTACCGACAGCCAATTTCTACCTTATCGTCGTGAATTTTTACTTTTAGATTGAATAGTATCGATTATTTCAAAGATTTTTGTATTTTCTTTTTAAATACTGACCTTGACTAAAAAATTATTTTATATTTCATTGCAAATATTATTTTTATTACCTTTTAACTTAAAATTATTATTTTATAGTATGAAAAGCGGGATAAAATTTTTCATAAATTTTTTGTTAGGTTTTTTCTATAAAAAATTGATAAACCCGTAATAATTTTGGAAAATTATTAATACCATTTTAAGTTGAACTTAATTTCAATTTTAGATCGTAAATAAGACATATTTCTAAAACTGTATACAATACATCATTATAAATGATATCATTTATCATTAAAAGTTTAGAGATTTGATAACTTAGCATTTGCCTGTCTAAAATCTGAACCTCTTGAGTTACACAGTTTTGCCACGCTATTCTTCATGTACATAAAATACATATAAAATTATAACTATATTTTCTCCCCAATTACTATCATTAAAATGGAAGAAGCATAAATCACTGATAATTTAATTTTAAGATTAGCGGAATTTTCAACTAAACATTTGTTTTGAAGTAGTTCAAAAAGTACTACTTAGGAAAGTAAGCTATAAAAGTAATCTAGCTGCTTATTTCTACTAGGAAAGTAACCGTAAAACTTTTCTTGATTTCAATATCGCGATTCTGGAGTTCGGTATCTAGCATCGTAGCAAGTTTGCAAATGCATCTGTACAAAATCGAAAATAAAAAGATATCGTGCTATGAAATACACAACTCGGTTTCGAGGTAAAACTTTAAATTCCTAAAATAAGTTTAAGATAATATGTCTAACGGATGCGTTGATGATAAACAACTTCGAAAACCTTGTTATCTCATAAGATATGTTTTTTGCAGTTTTTAGATTATTAATAGATAGATTTATTTATTTCACAGCTTAGTATAAAAAGATTAGTTTAATACTATTAATAACGAGTGGGAAACATAGCCTTATCAAGCAATAAAATATGCATAAGTAATCATTTTTTGTAATACACAATATGAATTCCGTCGGCTGACTTTTTGATATTTTCAAGCATACATTTTAAATAATCTACATGCAATACAATGTTTTGTCAACCCATTTATATTCACCAATATAAAAAAATTCCACTCAACCCCGATACACAAAAGTTTCAAAATTAAAACAGCAAAAACTTGCCCATTAAAACTAAAAGACACCAAACAAAAAGAGAAAAACAAGAGCACAAATTTAAACCTTAGCCAGTGCGCCTCCCACACCCATCGCATCCGGCGCATCTCGAACTCGAGCTCAAACACCCTGCCTCCCTGCAATAAACTTTCTCCCCGGCTCAAATCGAAGAAGCCACCCCCGCGGCGGCCTATCATTATACGGCTCGATCACCGCTTGCCGACGACTCATCGGCTGTATAAAAGCAAAAGAAACTGGAACGCACGGCAGCCCCAAGCGGCGAGCAACACCTTCTCTTCGAAGGTTGATGAACCGTGTTGCAGCGTATACGGCTGTTATTGAGATGCGCGGAGGTGTAAAGCGGGCGCAGCCTTAGAAGCGTCAGTCGAGGAAGTCGCTGGAGTTTTAGCTCAGTTGAAATAGCTAAATTAGCCAATTATTTTTTTCGGTGTGTATTGGTTAGGGAAGTTGATGTTGGTAATTAGTTTATAGTGATAATTTTTGTACTTATTGGATCCAATTTGGAAAAGCGATTTAGATGCTTAGAATTTATGTTTCTGATTTATAATGAACTCATAATATGATAACTCATTTTAATCATGAGTTTTCTAATTTAGGTGTTCGCTCTATCAAAAAACGAACTAGACAAGGATAAAATAAAAAAACTTAGTATACATTATAACATATTTTATTAAAATTTATAATGCAAAGACCAGAATTATGTTTAACAAATACATTAATCAAAGTTATAATAATATAATTATAAACTTATTGTCTGCATATAAACAGTCTTGATGTTGCAACAAATTTTTGATTGCCATTTGATTTATAATCATTATAGTTTTGAAAAGACACCATGAGGTCCTTTGACAAATGTAAGCATTAAACTCAGAAAAACGGTCAAAGTATGATCATAATACTTTCTAACTGTAGTCACAGCCGGGTGTTTCGCGGCAGGCTTCTTGGTTATCTGGTCTATGACAGAAGCCGCAAGGACCAGGAAAGTATTACTGGTCTTCTCGTCTCTGAAAAATCAGATATCACCGTGAATTATTTTATAATAATAATCTAATCTTACACGTTCAAGCTTTACTTTTCTTTTTTTTTTTTACAAAACCACCAAAATCATTGCGATTAACATTTTATATTATTTATTATTAACCTTGATCTTAAAGCCCCGTTATACTCAATAAAACACTGCGAGTGGATATAATCCCTGAAATCAAATAAACATTTTCTTCAATAGTACTAAATAGATATTTATTTATTCAAATAAATACTTATTTACTTACAAAAATTAAAATTATTTTAAATAAATATTTACTTGATTTCAATAAATATTTCTTTAGTACTATTAAAGAACAGTATTTACCCAACAAGGGAGTGAAAGAATTAACTAGCCCATAGCACGTGTAAATTTACCCCGAGCCGAAAGTGAGCTATGATACTTGCTATGGGCTAGCTTTCTTTTCCTTCATATTGCGTATACTATTTTAACGAAGCCAAAATTACTAATCCCATTTAGGAAGGGCAGCTCATACTTTTAGCATGTTGGGAAAAATATTTATTTAATTTCCGAAATTCTTTTTTTCTCTACCATTGAAGAAATTCTATTTCTACTATCTCAAATATAAAATGTAGCCTTGATACGTACTTGTTGATCGAGATCTCTGCGTGCTCTGCTGTGTCGGCGTGCGGCGTCATCACGACGTGCGGCATCATCACGACGCGCGGCGTCATCACGGCGTGCGGCATCATCACGACGTGCGGCGTCGTCACGACGTGCAGCGCCGGCATCACGGCGTTGGTCGTCGTCACGACGTTTGGCGCTGGCATCACGGCGTTGGTCGTCGTCACGACGTGCGGCGCCGGCATCACGGCGTTGGTCGTCGTCGCGACGTGCGGCGCCGGCATCACGGCGTTGGTCGTCGTCACGTCGTTTTCCTGCGTCACGTCTCGTGTCGTCTGGTCTGCATTCGCTGGTCGCGATTAAAGCGACGAGCAGACACATTTGGATAACCAAGATCGTTGCTTTTCTCATCTTGAGTTATTAGCCTGTTGGTATAACATATAGTATGATGACGTTTTTTAATCTGACATTGTATTATTGGATGTCATCTGTGACTGTTCAACTGTCGTATCATTTAATCAATTGATTATGTGTTTGCAAAAAAGTTTGTATTTACGAGATAGCAATATCGATGCAACAAATTATTCAAAATTTTGCGTTAACACGGGACATGTAAAATTTCAATTTTTTACGTTTATCACACTGGGATTATTTGCACCTCGCGCATAAATTTCATTTTTAACTACAACAAATATTTTTTTAATATAATTACTAATTAATTTATCACATTTTATTCAATTTTTTTTCTATGTCACCCACACTACTTTCAAAAGTACACTTTAAAGAAACTCTAAAAACAAAAAGAAGGATTGAATAGTTTATTTTTATAATATAAAAGTAAGAAAACATTTTGAGGATAATATCATAATATTAATTTTAATATTTCTAAAATTAGTGATTAAAAATCGTTTAAGTCGTTCCACGTAGCTTAATCTCATTAAAAAATACTAAATTTTATTATGATAAAAACAAATATTTTAAATAAAAGCTATCACTAATACTTATTTTTTAACAGTTTAAAGCATATTCCTAACATGGTTTTTTCACAAATTTTTTTGTTAACTTTTACAAAGCTTATTATATGAGCAATAAGGCTACATTAATCAGATTGATATTAGAATTTTAAAAATAATTAAATATTTTACCTGTTTTGCTAAGCTTCTAGAGATTTGCAGTCACTGAATTGAATCCCAGTGAGTAACTGTTTGATAGTAAAAAATCTGAGACTTTTATAGCAAGAAATGTAATAATTTTTTTGTCTGTTATCGTATATATGCTGCAGTTGATTGCATGTATAATACAAGTACATTCTTATTGCTTTTTGATTGCTATTTTATTGTTACAAAACAAAATTTTAATTAAAAATACAATAAAAATATATTATTCTATAGTCCTTGAGTCAAATATCATGCTTGAATTGGCAAAATATCGATAAAACTAATTTTTATATAAACATTATGTATGCAAACATTATGAAGAATTCCTTTCTCAAAACAGAAATTAATAAAATTAAAAGATTAAAAACAAAATTAAAAAATTATGTTTTAACTCCCCTTTAAAAAAGTATAGGCATAATCAAGATTTATATACGTCGTATCCAAAAATATGATTTGACATGTGAACAGAAAAATGATTTTTTGGTTTCTCGTGCAAAATATTCGTTTGAACATAAGGTCGATATAAAGTTAAAATCACTTTTACTAAATAGCTAATAAATATCTATGCTGTTAGTTTATTATTTCACCAATAAATAAATAAGTTATATCTTTATGGCTTAATACTTCAAGAATATTGTGTCGAGTTTTACAGAAGTTAGATATAAGTTATAATATTTTTAAGTCAAACAAAAATTATTTATAAGGACATAATTTTAATGAAGTACTTACTTATTTTATAATAAATTTTTTGAGCAATCTCACTTCTTAGACATACTTAAACGTTTACGTTTAAGAGTTGCCAAGCGTAGAAAGCTTCTAATCAATTTCTTTTAACCGGCTTACTTTCCTTAGCCCTTTTGCGTGCTAGACTATCCCAACGGTATACTTCCATGGTACATTAACTTTGAATAACGTTAATTTACATGCAGCTAATGTCCCATAGAGAAATCAAGAGGAAACCAAAGGGTTAGAAACCACGAAATCCCGTGTGTGTACATTGGCTAATTTAAAACAAAATCTAGTTTGATATGGGTAAAATTTCAATCTATATGGAAAAAATTGATAAAGATATATTTGTATTAAATAAAAACAATAATTAGAATTTGATTTAAACAAAAACAATAATTAGAATTTTATTTAATATGTTAATACTATTCATTTTTTTATGAAACTATTTTAGAATTTAAAATAAAAAAAATATTATAGATCCATTAGGTATATTTTATAGGTTGAACTCATAAACGTCCGAGACAAAATATTCAACAAAAATTTATATTAAAGTGACTAAAATGTTTGCAAACACGTAAAAAAATTAAATCAAAACAGCATTCTACGTAGAAATAATCTATCAGGTTTGTATACAAACATTGTATACACATTTTATATAAAATGTACACAAAATTGGTCACATACAATTTTTAAACAATACTGGCAGAGTGAATTTAAAATAATTTAGAGATAAGATACATTATACAGATTCATGATGATAACATCCTTGTTTTAATTTCTCCTTTTACGATTTGGTCAGATCTCTACAAACTATCTAGTTTTTAACTATATATTAACTTAACTATATATCCGAAGATTAAATGTATTAAAATATTGTTTGATAAAGCCGTATCACCTTTTGATAGAATAAATATATTAAGAACAATTTTTGCTTTATGATTTATGGAACATTATACGCTGTCCACTTGCGTGCATTTTCGATGTATACCTCCTGATGGAGCATAATTCGATCTTGGCAAAGCTCTTAGCAGATCTGCGTTCCTTAATGTAGAAATTACATTAGTGAAGGCATGGTCATCCGTTGCGTTGACATAAGATGGTGCACGATGCGCCAATCGAGTTACACTACAGCAACCGCGTATACATACTATCGGTGTATCGGTTGCAGGATTAGGGCTAGGGTCTGAGATCTAAGATTGATCTAGTCTAATACAATTTCGTTATTGCATCCGATCTTTAGTGGTATAGAGACGGCTACTAGATCAGTTTTAGACGATCCAGGAGATTGCCCGTCGGGATAACGTAATTGAGAAAGGTGGGCCTAATTGAGGATAAGATATTAAATAATACTTGATATTAAATTATTATAACAATAGTATAAAATGTCAAATGCATAACAGTTTTACTTATTTTATCTTCATTATATTTATAAGAACATACTTTATAGATCAAAAACATACGTTCTTATAAAATTATTAAATTTGCACTATTATCAAATATATGTATGGTTTTCGTGGTTGGTAGCATTATTTTTTTTTTTTAATTTGTTGAGATTTTTACCAAATTCAAATAACATCATTATGTACATCCTGTAAAAAATTAATGAGACTACTACTTCTGATTTTATTACATTTTTCTTTATATCGTCTATATCCAATCTTTAATTGTTCATAAGATTTTTTATTTTTCAGAATTATATTAGGATTGCTTTCAAAATATATATGATCTATTTGGTGTGAAATTTGTATACAAATTATATATAATGTATAAACTATCCTAACTTTTTTGGAAATGCTTAGGATAAAATTTGTGAAAGTATCAAGTCGACTTAATATCTCATGATGTAATTGTAATAAAATCAAAACGTCATTCGATTTGAAGCATGTTGGTTATTTGTTTATAAGAAAATTTATATTTTTTCTAAAAATAGACAAATAACGAGCCGTTAAGTCGATTTGATATTTTATAAGTATTGTAAAATAGTAAGTATTGAAAAGTAATTTCATCGCTACGCGTTAAATTCTTTGATAATCTCGCCCCTAAGTGCGAGTATAATTAAAGGCTAATTTAGTATATGGGCAGTAGTAATCTATACTATTAACACGAAAAACCTAAGAATCAATCAATGATTTAAGAGCATTTCAAAAAAAAAAAAAAAAAAAAACACTAAATAGCTCGCATATAACAATTATAAAGAAAAAAATATCGTTTTTGTATCCCGAAACAATGATTCATTCTGTCAGGATTGTTTTAAAATTATATATGATCATTTTTACATACAATTTGTATACAATTTGTATTCAATGATTGTATACAACCCCGACAGAATATTTCCACGCGGATTAATATTAACTTTCCTTCCACCACCTAAAGCTGGTCAACAAACTTTCTCCGGGCATTACCAGTCTTTCAAAAATCCAAGCGCCCATCCCCTTCAGCACCTCATTACTCCCAGCCCTGACCAAAACTAAGCCCAGCCATTACCTCCCCCCCCCCCCCCCAAAACGCCCTAAACTTCTACCTATCCCTTCCGTAAAGCCACATAAATAACACGCGCGAAAGAGCGCCAACCAATAAACCCGATCGCAATTAATTAACCCGAATAAGAGAGCCGGATAGAGAGAAGGGCGGCGAATTTCCAAAGCAGACGACGTCGGAGAGAGGTCGCCGCCGCTCTCTCTCCCCCCACCTCTACGCTTTTAGTTCGTAGGACGCGGAGACGGCGGCAGCACTGCGAGCGCGACTCCGAAATCAATACTCGCGTGCGTGAGTCTTTCTTTCTCGATGCTGTGTGTGCGTGCAGCGCGCGCCTCTAGCA
This sequence comes from Eupelmus urozonus, assembly GCA_900480035.1. Classification (NCBI taxonomy): domain Eukaryota; kingdom Metazoa; phylum Arthropoda; class Insecta; order Hymenoptera; family Eupelmidae; genus Eupelmus; species Eupelmus urozonus. The sequence continues at coordinate 57,303 of UELX01000119.1, read as the reverse complement.
ATCCTTGAAACGCGATACCGGCCCTTCGCTAGATACTGCACTCGCTGGCTAATGAGCCGGGGCGAAAGCCAGCTTGGCGCGATGACTTTTTGATGGGATATGGATGGGTGCTGAGTGGTCGGGGGTGATCGATTTGATGCGAGCGGTTTTGAGTTTAGGGAGATTTTTTGGTGAATTGCGTTTGATTTGGAAATTAAGTAATGATTTGTCTGGGTGATATGTAGCGTTGTGAAATTTTAGATAATTTTTGGATAAGCTTGATACGGAAAATGTAGAAAAGATGCTTTTATGGGGTTTATTTGATACTTGATATTTAGATGTATATCAAGAAATAGAATAAAACGTGACATAAAATTTGGTATCCAATAGTTTCTGAATTCAGAAGCCTATTTTGGCACTCGACAACATCCTGAGAAAAAAATATTTGGATAGAGAGGATACTCTTTATCTGACATGACAACATCAAGATACTTCCAATAAGTGTCGAGTTGATGCTCTGTCAATAAAACTTGCTGGTCATCTAGGAAAGCAGCAAGAGTAAGAGGTTATTGACTAGATTTCCCAGAATAAAATTTCTCTCCAAACGAGACGACTAACAAGAATGCCGGAATTCAATGTAAAGAATCTTTCGTATTGATTTGTAATAAAATTCGAGTGAATTAACAAATAATGAGCTTTCACACCAATACCAATATATGAAACAAAATAAAGTTCATAATTTATGAAATTTATAATTCTCTTTACAAAGTTTTTAATTTATGATATTTCAAATATTGTCTAAATAGTGTACTTTAATTTATGGAGATTAAAAAATAATTAATTAACTTATTAAAATGAAACGATTAATAATAACATTCGATATCTTACTTCTATAAGATTTTAATTCGCAATAAAAAATTTAATAATGTTTTCTGCTTATCATTTTAATTATTGCGCATAAATATTTCTTCGTGAATCATAAAATAATATTTTAAATGTGTCAATGTATTATAGAACTTTAAAAAAGATGGAATTATACATAATAAAATTAATCACATTTTGTAAAAAAAAAATTAAAAGTGAAATTAAGAATCATATAAATATAGTTGAAAAACAATGTGAGCATGCTTGGAAGTAGAGTACGGTTAGATGCAGACAGACTTATATTTGATATGTCTGTTCGCTTTTTCCCATATCAATTCACAAACTGCAATTTCATTTTTCCAACTCCTCTGTCAGTGAAGAAGATTTAGTTTGTCTTTCAAATTTCCATTATTTTTCATTTACAGAAATACTGTAATAAAAAATATAATATATGGCAAATATAATAAGTAATAGATAATGAACTTTGTTTTTCGTAGTATTAGTTTATTTTATATTTGTATATGCATGAAATAAAAATGATAATATATCAACAAAATTTAACTAAATTTTATGACAATTTGTTGCAAAACTAAATTTAATTAACCTTTTAAATGTAAGTTAACATACAATTTCTTTCGTGGTGTAGACCACATTTTATACACGTTTAAAGTCTCTAGAAAGATCGGGGATCCGTTATCAGTAGTTTTAATTAATATGTCAAGATTAGGGTCAGAAATATAGCTAACGTTTGCGTTTTTGCCATCATAAAAAGTGAGAAGACATATTTTTCCTCAAAATATATAAAATGTCATTACACAAAACTATCAAAAATATCAGGAAAGCTAAAAAAATATATAATTTTGAAAAAAATTATCTATACCTATATACACGTAGATTCATAAATTTCAAGATATAAGAAGGAAAATCACAATCAACCTTTTATCATATAACAACTTGATACTTGGAGTTAGTTTTTTAAAAATAATTTCTTATAAAAAATGTATTTTTTAGAATACTGTAGATTCTACTTAATCTTAAACATGATTGGGAAATAAAATTTAAATATTATTATATATATTCAAGACTTTAAAATCATAAACAAATAAAAGAAAACGCACAACCTAAAAAAAACCCATTCACCAAAAACCTAAGAAAAAACCCATCATTCATTTGCGATTCCACCAACCCTCACAATCCATCTCCCATCCACCCACACCCAACCCGCCCATAACCAACACCAAACCCTCCACCAACCCACCAAACCCCAAAAAAAACCATCCAGACCCCCAACCCCTCTCACCAAAAATCAGCCTCCTCAGCCATGCCCAAAAAAGGACAAGACCGAGAGAGGCGGGGCGCGTCTCTGGTCGGTGGGGTACCGGAAGCCCTCTCTCTCTCTTGCGCGCGCATCTCTCTCTCACTCTCTGAGAGGGAGGTCAGTGACCCGGCTGCGGGGGTGGTAGCGGGCGCGCTCGCGTTATCGAGCGGGTCAGTGGGTCGCCGGCGCTGCGAGAGTAGTAGGTAGCTTCGCCCGCCGCCCTCTCCTCTCTCGCACAGAGAGAGAGAGAGGCGTCTTCCCTCAGCGTGCGCGCGCGCGGCCATGGACCGGTTTTCGCGCACGCGCCGGTTGTTGTTGTTGATGTTCAGCGAGTGAGCGCTGGATTTATAGAGGATGGAGCTTGGAGGATTGACGGGGTTTTTTGTTTTGCGCCGGAGATGGCCGTTTGCTGATAGCTGGGCGTTTTGAAGGGGTGGAGGGAAGCGGAGGGGTGGTCGCCAGATGTCGGTGGGTTTGGTTTTTGGGGTGATTTTTTTTATGTGCTGAAGCTTGCGGCGAGTTTTAAGAGTTTTATAAGCAAGCTTTTAAGATTGTTTCCAGTTGTTAAAAAATCTTTAGAAAAATCATATGGTTGTACAATTGATTAGTTAATGTAGTAATAGTGAGTTATTTTAAATTTCACCTTTTCAAGCTTTGAGTTCGAACTCGAAATTTAATTTTCTTAGCCTTTAATCATTTTAACAATCTTAAATGAAATGGTTTTATTTCATAAAATATTTTCAAATTATTTAGAAATAAGATTAAATGATACTCAGATTTTTTTACAAAGGTCAAAAATTTTGGTGCGAGCTTTGAAAACACATGCCTACATATTCAAATTAAATGACTGATATGAATACACTGAATTAATGACATAATTAACGACAATTAAAACAATCCGTTTTGATCAATTAACTACATTTGATTATGAGGTGCGTAAACACACAATTATGAATGAAAACTCTCCAGAGAGACAAGCAGAGTTTCTTTCAATACTTTTTATTTTTAAAACATCTGATATGCAAAACTATTCCTCTAAAGCCTAAAATCTGAGAGTATTATTTAGTAAAAAATATTTTACATATACTTTAAGATTCACCCAATCGCAATAGTCCGTGCCACTGATTTTTAGGTCACGGAATATTTAAGGTCAGGATAAGGGTACTTATCCTACCCGGTCCACAGATGCACATCCATAACAAAACAGAACATCCTTAAAACTATCTTATAAAAATATCAACGAACGCCCCGAGCGCCAAGCTTCCATAATTATTTTCCAGGCGAAAAGTTCAACCTACATATTTTTTCTTGGGGGCACGTCGCCGGATGAAAGGCGGCGATTCGCAGCTTTAACGAAGCTAGTTATACAAGAGCTGGAGTGCTCTCAAAAGTTTTGTTAGACTTTCGACTTTGGTGTAACGAGCGATTATTGCATAAGCAATAAAACTATAAATAAAACACTCGTAAACACACGAGCTCGCGCGAGCTGCCGCAAATCTGCGCGGCAAAGCTAAATAAACAAACCGTCATAAATATTTGGATTATTAGAAGTGGAGCATTTTGCGAGTTGGTATAAGAAAATACTGTAGTTAAAAGTTTATAGAAGAAATCGTAAACAGTAATTTTATTAAACAAAGTGAATTATTTAAATTAAATCTTTGCACATTCCAGGTTATTAATTCAGTCCAGCTTTAAACTCTTTCAAAATCCACGATCCCCTAAAATCCGCCAAACGACTAAAAACCGCGAACCCTCCAGCGCGTCCGACCAACCCCAATCTGTTACCACTTAAGCGCCTAAACTGCCCAAAACTGTATCAATTTGACACGCACCAGCAGCGCATCGCAAACGCGTATATTAACCGAAACAAAACACGTTACAAATTCAATATGGCCAGCTCCTCCACCATCATGCCAGCCAATAATAAAAAGCCCCAAAGCCCTCCAACGAGGATAGAGAGCGAAAAAAAAAGAAGCGCGCGTGGCCGGATGCTCGTCTGCGGTCAACTCAATAAGGCAGCCGTTATATAGATATACGAGCGCGTGCAGGGACGGAAGCGGCCGATGTACAAAGAGAGAAAGAGGCTGAAATCGAAACGGCGGGCGAGAAAAAAGAAGAGGAAGAATCAAGCATCGTCCACGGTCCATCGGCCGTGTATGGGATATTCGGCCGAGCGAGCGATACATCCTGCAGAGAGAGAGAAAGAGGGAGAGGTTCGCTGGTGGGGAAAAAAGTTGGAGCGAAATTCATCAGAGCGGTATACTTTGCCCATTGATTTTTCCTATTAATATGATTCGAGGTGAGCGGGATGAATTATGAAATAAAAGCCGTGATTCCCTTGGTAATAAGGCGAGGCACGTGTCGTAAATTTTTGTGACTATCGATGCGGATATTTAGTAATAGAGGTGGTGTGAAGGAGAGAAAGGAGGAAAATTTAATTGGCGAGGAGAGGAGAATGAGGCGGGAAAGATTAAATGCATTACAGGGAAAGATGCTGCGAGGCCTCGAAAATTGAGTGTCATGGGATGAAGAATGTAAAAAGGATAACGGCCGGAGGTTGAATAATGAAATTAATGAAAAAGTAGCTTATCGCACAGTAGCAAAATGACACTACGTTTCTGGATAAAATTTTTTAAAATGTTGATAAACTTTACTAAGAAATCTTAATTATGGGGTATTTCATTTGAAATAATATTTAAATGTTATTTGACTCCAGTGGATGAAAATTTGCACGTTGTGCTTCTTCGTGGGAATAAATTTCCTCTGGTCTTAGAATTAATTGCCGTTTTGCACGAATTTGAATCTCAAAAGAGAGATTAAGAATTCATCTCTGAATCAACTAGTATCAATCCAAATTCTATTTCTGTGGGAATACTGCGAAGCTAAATGTGAAAAGGTCGAGTAAAAAATTACTATTCAAAAAGCGTTGTTCGCTTATCCTTGGAGTTTAATGACCTAACAACCTTTTTTGTTAGATTTTTCCAGCTCGTTATACTGCTTGTTATCTACTTTGTACTTGTTGCTGTATTCGAAAAATACTTTTTGTCGTCCTGTATTTTGTTACAAAGGGCTATTATGCTTGTTAACATAAATAAGGCATTAAATTTTCCATTGTATCAACATTTAATACTACATGCAAAAACGCAATGACTCTCCAAAAGACGACCCCCAATCAATCTGTCAAAACTTAAAAAACCATTCAATCAATTCCCAGCAAAGAAAAATCTGAAGCCGCAAAGTAAAACCAAAACTCGAAACCCATCCAAAATCCCAAACAACCTCCAGCCTCGTCTCGACCCTCCCTGCACCCATTCACTCTTCCCTCACTCCAAGCCATCCTCACTGTGCTCCTCACTCCAAAATCCACAGACAGCAACCCCACCCACCATCGGCAAGAAACGGAAAAACGCATAACGCCAGAGCGAGAGCTGCTCTCTGCTCCGTACCCACACAAATCCACCCAGCATCTCTCTACACCTACGCTCACGCACACATTCTCTGGAAGGGGGTGGTTGTGTGCGCGCGCCTCGCTCGGATTCAGTGCGCTTGTGCAAGAAGGCTGCCCGGGGAAGAGAAGCGCGCGCGAGAGAGCGAGAGAGAGAGAGAGAGAGAGAGAAAGAGCGCGAGGCAGCAGCCTCCCGGACCAGCGCCGCCGCGGCGGCCAGCACCCCAGTTCAGTCTCTCGTCCGGGATGCTGCTGCGGGGGCGGCTGCTGCTCAGCTCCTGAACCATCCCCCTCTCATCATCTCGGTCTGAGTGTGTGTGTGTGTGCGCCGCTCTCTCTAACTGTGCGATCGGCCGTACCGTACCACGTCCGTTACTACTGATTTCATACTCGGCACTCTCTACTGCCTGGCCCGGTAACGTACGTACACGCGCTGGGATATTACGAGCGAGTGAATTATACAAGTCACACACGGGGAGGGCTGGAAGATTGTGGAACGGTGTCTGTGCGTTCAGCGGAGGGTGCGCTCCGTTCCACGCACGCCCTCTCTCATCTCTCTCTCTCTCACACACACACGTACAACACACAGAGGCGGCCCTTGAGTTTTCTGGCTTCCCCCGTGTGCCTCGCGACACCCTCTAGCTTCTCTTTCTCACTCTTTCTCGGCGTGTGCCCTATAGTCTGTCTTTTTCGAACCCCCGTCGCAGTGTCCTTCTCCATCGTGGACTCGCTCTTCTCTCCGTCTAGCCGCTGACGTTAGCTCCGTCCCTGTCTCTCTCTCTCTCTCTCCGCGCCTCAGTGTCTTCGACGAGGGAGCCGGGGAAGGCGCAGTCAGCCCTCGGCCGTCCCGCGCTCGGCGGTATACACCTTCTTTTTCGCGGGAACGACGTTTCCTTCTTATCCATTCAAGAGGAGAGCAAGTTCAGTGGTCAGGCGAATTTCGCGCTCTTTTTTCGGCTGTGAGTGATTTTTTCCAGCGGCTGGAGTGTGGGGATATACAGACACTGGGCTGTGCGGGGCCCGGCGCGCTCGTCCGAGCGAGTGCGCGGGATCTGAAGACGGGAGGAGCGCCGAGGATTCAAGTGCGCGCTCCTTTGTCGCTGTAAGAAGTTCAATGTGCGTCGTCGATGGGAGCTCCTTTGTTTCAAGCTGGACGCGTTCGATTTTTTTTTTTTCATTCTTTTTTTATGTCACCTTTTGTCCTTCAGCCTCCTCTCTTTTGTTTCTAAATTTTTAATAATGAAAGGGGACCTTCCCGCCCCTCCGCATTAATTTCCATAGACTTATCCGCTGGTGTTTTTTATTCATTCGGAAGAACCGCTGTAATTTCAATATTAGAAACGTCCCCCTAATTCCCAGCCGTCTCCGGGCGAAAAGCTTAGGCTGCCGCCTTTATTTGAATCCCGCGGCGCTAAATCCGATCAAGGCTATTAGATCAGGATTTATTTCTCCCGATTCCTCGATCTCCCCCACCCCGATCCGCGCCAGCACCAGCAGCCGCCGAAAGCTCTCCTATCGGCCATTACCATTTGGCCGAGCTCCATCCCTCTCTCGCGCTTACGGCACGCACGCACCGGAATATCCGATTTCATTACGCGGAATTCATGAATCTTTTATGCGCTCGCTCAAGCGCGTATGCACACGCCCGTACATTTACACCTGGGAGTCGCGTACGCTGAGTTTCGTGCTTTTCTCGGATTGGTGAAATGTGAATTGTAAAGTATTGAGAAAACGGTGAACCAGACGCGCAGTCGTACGCACCATACACCCACACACACACACACACATACACACACGCGCGCATGCACATACACACAAACAGTTGGACTCGTTTAATATAAAACGTACACCCTCTTGATTCCACAAAGTCAGCGCGAAGCACGTCTTAGTAAATCCTAACGAGCAGCAATACGAGCTCGCGCTCAACCGCTGACTCTCCTATATATCCACTAACCGGCGCGCGCTCCTCCTTTATCTCGCCTCTAATAATCCTCGGGCCTCGCGCGATATACATCTGAAAAGCTCTCCTCCTCTCCTCTCCTCTCCTCTCTCTCTCTCATTCCAGCGCAGCATCCAACAAAACCTCCCCCCACCCCCATCCGCGCGCACCTAGCCACCACCCCCCCACCACTCCTGCATAAAGTGAGAGAGCCAGTGCAGGCGCACTCTCGCGAGACGACGGCGACGACGGCGTGGGCGCGCACGTACGTGGAGCGTATCGTGCTGCACACAGCTTCCCGCGCCGAGAGTTGCGCGCGAGCTAACGGCTGACTGGGGGGTGGGTACGGAGCCTGAATAGCGCGCGGCCTGAAAGAACCAGCGACGCTCTCTCTCTCTCTCTCTTTTTCTCTCTTTTTGCTGGCATCGATTCGGAGCGCGATTTTTTCGAGCGCTCGGCCGAGGCTATTTTTAGCTGGTTTGTTTGGGTTCTGAATATTTCAAGAGGACTGGAGCCGTGGCCTGCTGATCGATCCTTTTGGTCCTGCCGTGTGTTTTGGGACGCTTGGGTTTGGAGGGAGCGTCTTGAAAGGACTTCCGTGGCTGCTGCTGCTGTTGCTATGTTGATTGTGTCGCAGTGGCTGCTGTGCATTGTGGAGGACAAGTGGCTCAAGGTTTTTTGTTCCCTTTGTGCTGGAAATGTGTTTTCTAACTTGGAATTGGCTTTTTAGAGGCTCGCCGCTCAAAGGGTGGAAGCTCGCCTTTGGGCGAATGTTGTATTCTGCTTGACGGTTTATCGTGGATCGCGTCCAGTTTTTTTAACGCAATTTAATGTGTGTAATTACCATCATCGGTTAGATAACTTGTCAAACGAGATTATCTGAGTTAAGCTTATCAATCGCGCATTTTGAGAGCTCTTACGTAAACGCACACATGCACACATATACACACACGCATGCACATACACACACGCATGCACATACACACATACACATGCGCATGCACATACGCACATACAAACACACATGCACATACACACATAAACACGGCACATGCACGTACACACTCACACGACATTCAAACTTCAAAGTGCACAAATAGCTCACCCCCAACTCTCCTAAACTCATCGTCAATCCGCAATTAAATTCGATGAAGCTACTCCTCTCAGGAAGATCTCCCAGGCGAGAATCGCATTACTATTTCAAGCGGCGCGAGAGACACAAAGGCTCCGCCTCTCCCGAAATAGCGGAAAACTAACTTCTTCCTTTCCATCTTGGCTCATCAAAAATTTAACCCCCGCGTCTGCCTCACTTCTCTCTCGCGCTGGCCTCGATTCGGACTTTTGCCTCGGTTTATTAGCGAGGACGGAACAAAGAGAGTTTGATGCCCCGGGCGTGTGTGTGTGTGTCTGCGTGTTGCAAGGATCGAGTTCACCAAAATGGCGAAGGCAGGGCGCAGCCGCGCGCGCCCGCCCAACCTCGTAGAAGCTCTTTCAATCGACTCCCAGCCACTTCTGAATCTCTAGATTTTCCAGCGTCTCTCTTTCGCTCTGCGTTCTTTCTCCCTTTCGCCCCAATTCCCTCTTTACTCCCTGATTTTTCGATGGATGGCTGTGTACGTGTGCGAGTGGAACGAGGTATATACTTCCGTGGACGCGCGAGCGGAATGGAGCTCCTGGAATCTCTCTTTCGTTCTCAGACTGGAGAATTGCGGATGCCATTGTGCGCCGAGGCTGGGGTATTCAGCTGGATTGTTTCGCGCTGTGTTGTGAGATGTGATTTTTTAGATTGAGAGATGAGTTCTTCCGGCTAATTGTCGTTGGCGGGACACTAGTTTTGGATAATTCATTGAGGCTAGATGGACTCTTTTTTATCTGGATGATTTGGATTTTCCAATTGTTACGGATGAGAGGACTTTTTGTTTCGTTGTAATCAGCAGTATTGATAGGAATTTTTTTTATTACGGATATTTATCTGTAATGGATTTTTTATTGTTTGTTGAATCGACTCAAGGGTATCGGTATAAAGGGCTCGATCCTTTGTTCTCTTTTGTAGTTTCAATGTTTTAATACATCTACATAATACACCTAACACATCATTCAATAAAATAAGAATTATTATACGTATTTATCGAAAATGGAAAATGTATTTAAATTTTAGATTTGCTGCCCTTACGACAATTTAAATAATAAAGCAGTCTGTAATTATTATCTGTTTACCGTAAAAAAATTTACAATACATTTTCAGTTTCCGATAAGTTAATGAAAGAGACATTACGTTATAGTATGTGAGCAAGAAAGTTTCGCAATGGACAACAAGCTGTGAATACCAATGAGCGCCAAGTTCATAGAAAACTTTTTCCAAAGACAGCCTTTATCGACCGCAGTAAATCAACTAGTATTTCCCCAAACCAAATTCAGTCTTTGAAAACTTCTACAACCTTCATTCCAACTAAATTAATAAAGAGATTTACATTGACTTATTCCAACCACAGCAATCGTCCTCTTACAACAAAGAAATTACCAACTCGCGAAACTCCCTTACTCACATAAAACCAACCAGTAATTCAACCATCAACCATCTCTAACCCCCTTCTCAACAGCATCAAAAACGCTAAGCCGCAAGTGCTAGCGCACCACCGGACTCTCCGAGTCCGCCCAGCTTCGGCTTAACCTCACCACCCCTCGGGCCAGCCCACGGCCCTTTTTTTCATCTCGACCAGCGAGTCGCTGCCAGCGAGTGAGTCCTAACCAGGACACTCACTCGCTCCAGCGCGGCCAGCAGAGCTACAACCACGGGGAAGAAGAAGAAGGATCAGGAGAAGGAGATGCCGGCCGGGGCCGGCGACTGTAAGGTGGCCACCGTCGAGGTCGAGGCCAGCAGCGGTGGCAACGGCGACAACACGGCCACCCTGCCCGTCACCAGGCCGCTCAACCCCCAGGGGGGCGAGCCCCCAAATGCTCAGGACAATGCCGAGAAGAACAACGCGGCCAACAAGGAGATGGAGCTCAAGAATGTGCGCTCTACGCCGGCGAAAAAGTAAGCTTCGGGTGCTTGAGAGCTTGAGATAGCGGGGGTGTGATGCAGAATTTTTTGTTGCATAGATTTTGATTTTTTGGAGTTAGGTTGGGTGGACTAGGTACTTGGGTGAAGTTTTAAGAGATGAGTACAGGGTGGAACTGTTCATGAAATTTAATGTGGAAGCAGCAGGAACAAAGTTTTCGTTTCGTGCATTAAACAAAGATTAATGCAAATGTGTATGGCATTTACATCAATTTACTTTAATGTATATGTACGGAAAACTTTGACCTCAATACGTTTTCTTTAAATTTAATTTTTTTACTTTTTGTGAGCAAGACGTAGAGGTTGGACTATTGCCGAGATTTCGGCAAACAATTTTGATCAAGAGATAATGGTCAAGTTTTTTATAAAGATTTAAATTGTCAGTTTAATGTCCCAATAAATTCAATAATTGGTATGTTGGCACGGTTTCAACCAACTGTTACAATCTTTACAAAAAATTACTGACAATTGATTTTAGTGCTATTAATTCTCCAATAATTACTCCACAGCTTTCTCTGTTTTTAAACACGTCAGGCAATAATAAAATTATAAATCCTGGTTGTTTATTAAGCTATATGAAAATAAGACTTATATTTCTCCATTACAAATCATACAAGCACAATTATTACTTTTCTTTTTTTAAAACTGCACTCTACATAATTAAAATCTACCGACTCATTAAAAAATAACCTTTTGGTATCAATTAATTAATATTAAAGTTTACAACAAAACAATTTTAATTACTGTTTATATTGATAAAAGCTTAAACAGTAGTCCAAAGCATACAAGAAAATGTAAGCCTCATTGCGTAAACGATAGCTGTAAATAGAAGCGTGCGTGCACGTAATGGAAATACACTACCCATCGGTAACATATTAATCAGATTTCCACAAAACCAATCAGCTTAACTTGCTTACTTAAACAACTTACTCGTAAAAAATATATCAATTTCAATGCATATATTAACCAATTTTTAATAATACTAAAAAGTACTTCTACAAATACAAAAGATAGACTTCATATGGCGATGTTTTTGTGTTTTGGTCCGTTATATGAGATCTGTCGTTTGATTAAATGAATGTGTCTGTGTAATAATTTGTGGCTAGATTTATGATTTAAATAAAAAAACTATTTCGAATATTACTATATCATCACAGTAGTTTAATAAAAATTAATTGAAATCTGAATAAATCTAAGTAAATAATAAAACTACAAGCCAAGCTTTAAATTTGAATATTTGAATTTTTATCTACCTTATATTTTTCAAAAATATTTTTAGAATGCAAACAATATTACGTCCTTTTGCTAAATTATTAACAAAAAAGTTTTTAAATTTATTCCTGGTATAGACATTTTTAACAAATTTTGTTCGATCGTTTAAAATAATAAAATATTAACGCATTAAAATAAACGCGCACTTCTTAAAATCGAGAAAGATAGATATCCTTAACTACCGCAATCGATCCAATCTTCGAAGCCGACTATATCAGATTGCGCGCAACGTTTGCCGCGTGTACACAGACATCGAAGGCTATCTTCCCGGGATTATCGTTTCCCTTCGAAATTTCCGTAATCAATTTACCCAGCAGATCTAGACATTTCCTCTAAGCCGCGATCAATCAACAACCGCATACCTTCCCCACAAGCATTTTTTTAATTCAACAAAAATCCAGCTGATCACAATATCAAAACTCTACTATCAAAATTTCACTTCGCACTCGATTAAAATCCCCAAAAGAGCATAAAACACCACAAAAAAGTTCACATACCGCCTAACGATCAGCGCTTCCGTCCATCGAACACAGACTCGCCATGTACGCTTCGTTAACCTAGTCATCGCTCTCCTACCTTTTCCGACTCGCTCGTTTTTTTTCCTCCCAGCTCAACGCGCACACACATAGGCAGCGCTCGAATTACGAGCGCGTGCACCCTTGGCTCGTTAGACGGCAAAAATTATACACCGAGCCATTCGAGACGCGCGTTTCGCAATCGTAAAGCACGGATATTTATACCTTGTCTACGGCCATGCGGGATCGGTGAATTTCGTCGGGGAGTTTAATGGATGAGGTATGCTGAATATGGCTCGGGTTTCCGTTCGGGATCTTTTTTTTTCCAGAAGTAGAATTGACAGTTTTGAGTTTGGTCTGGAGTAGGTTTTTGAGCGGGGAGGAGTAATGGGATACGGGAGAAGGTAACTTTGTTAGCTGGGTTAGACGAGGTGTAACGGAGAGGCGTCGAAAAGACCGGCTTCTGACCGCAGACTTGGCACTTTTCCTTATTAGGTATTATTACGTTTACCGCTGCCGGCGCTTTTCTTTTTTCTTGCAAAACCGAAAAGCAGAATTTATCGGTATGATTTATGCCGGGAATTGATGAATCTGGAGCAGGAATATTCATAAGCGTCTTGTGTTTGTTTTTATGAAGGCGAATCTGCATGCGATCGCACGGGAATTAGAACATTCTGAACGGATTCTTTTTATGCGATCGGAAATCAATGGCAGGCATTAATTAAGAGAAATGGATGTACGTTAAACAGCGATTGATTAGATAAAATATCTTGTTAAAAGTGGTAATTTGATGAAACTACATGCAACAACAGGTGCACGATGCGACTAGTAATTTAAGTGAATTTCAATGCATTACAGCTAGGTTAATTTTACAACGTAGCTAGGACCGTTTCGATGCATAGCTGGAGTTGCATTGTACTGTCTGTGGTGTATTCCCAGTACAAGGCTATTAAATTAATCATTGAGCAATTGTTACTCGCGTCATTTCACAAGTCATATAATATGCTCAATTATTATTACAGTTCTTGCCTGCATCCGAACTGTCAGATGATATTTATTATTATGCGTAGCGGTATATAAATATATCGTTGGAAAGAATTATTTTTATGAATTCTTGCGATTTTTATACCTGTAAGTATGTATTAAATTTCAAACATTTGACAATGTTAGAGAAAAAGTAGTAAACTTGACTTTAATCATTTATAACAAAGTTTGATCAAGATAAGATCAACCATTAGCATGTATTAAAAAATTTTCTGTTTATATCCGAACAATTTGAGAGCATAAATACCGCCCATAATTGAAAACTGAATCCCAAAGTTAATAGATCTCTGATCTATGTAAAATCATAACGTGGCGAACTACAAAAAAATTTTGAAACAGTCTAACATATTTCAAACTTCCTGCCACGAGCATATAAAACAAAGTTGGCACGAGTATCGGAACGCTATCCCTCGTTCAAACTCGCCCAATTAAAATCCACCTAACGATCCCTCAACAATCAGAAACTTCGGAACGCGGAACCTGACGATTGGTTCCGCCACTTATGGCCCACTAAAAAATTACACACCTTACCAAATCGCGTACGCATCAACGGTCATAATTAAATTCCCGTCGCGTAAAACCAACTCAAGGACACGCGGCGCTAACGAGTATAACGTCGAGCGCGAAACGAGGGTAAATCAAAGTCATACCGGACAATGGCTGTTGTGCGGCCTGAAATAGAAATTCCTCTCTCTGTATATACACTTGAAAACGGAGATCGAACTGGCGCAGGGGGAGGCGCGAGGTCCATTGAATGCGAGAAACGCGATTATATTGTGAGGACGAGATGACAGAGGTCGTAGGGAATAAGGGCAGGGGTGGGAGGATTGTTGGAAAAAATTTGTGTTGTGGGAACGGATTGGCTGAATTGATAGAGAATTTGGATCGGTGTAGATAAATGATCATTTTGACTGTACAAATTTGGATCCGAATTTCTTCTATTAAAATTTGTTTATTCAGTATTTGTAATTACGTGTAGGGAGATAGTAGAGAAGTCTTTGTTTAATGAATAAAAGAAATTTGAAAATTTACCCTTTTTAAAATGGATTATCAAAGTTTTAAATATATTCATCTCCAGAAGATAGAGTGAGTAAAAGACCGTACAATCACTATACAATTCTGAAAATCTTCTCTATTCAAACATTGATCTTTTATACATTTTTAATTTACAATTTCTAAAATTCAACCTTTAACCGAATCAAATCTATCCCCAGAAATAAAAATCACCTTTAATAATAACCCAATAAACTTAAACGAATCAATCGTGACAAATTCAATTGCCCATTTCACGAAAATCACCGCACATTCCAGACAAAATCTATCGACTGCCTCTCAAACCTAACATCCTCGAACCCGCTAAAAATTTCAAACCTCCAATCTCCAACCCTCCTCCACTCCTCAAACCTCATTACCAAATCAGCTCCCCCGCCCACGCACCAGACCTCAAAACCCAGACTACCTCGGACAAAGACGCGCTGCACACAGCCTCGTCAAGGCGACAGTCGCTCCCGATATACCAACCCCACAGCTTCTCTCGTTGCGCTGTCATTTTCGCGAGTGCAGCGCTACAGCCTCGGTTATTGATCGCACGCGCGCGTGCACGCACGCACACACACATACATACACGCACGGCCCCGTACCAACTCTCTCTCTCTCTCTCTCCAGTTACATTTAGCGCGAGTACCAGCGCCGCGGGACTTGAGAGAGAGAACGAGAGGCTGGAATATGTCACCTGCTCTCTCTCTCTCTCTCAGCCGAGTGTGCAGCTGCAGCTAGCAGCACACCTATGCCCAATGCCGGATTTTCCCGCGCGCAGTTCGACTCGGGCGTTCGTCGTTGACGCCGCACTTTTCCGAACGCGCGCGGGCTAGCCATGCGGGGGATCGAGGCCGGAGTTTTTCGGGGAGTGTTTTGGGGGTGCTAGTTTTTTTGTGCTGGTATGGACCGTGGATTCTGCTGACGATTTTTTTTTTTTTTTTTTGAAGGGGGAGATTGAAGTGGAGGCTGGTTTTGTTTGAGGATGTGTGGTTTAAAGATGGATTCGAATGTTCTGTGTTCGATGGTTTTAAACGTGTTGTAGTTACGGAAAAGCTGTACTTGGAAAAGCCTTGTTACTTTGATCTATTGATCGTTTACCTGTTTAAAAAATTTCGCGTAAACCGTTTAAAACTCTGCACTTTTATTTTAATTGAATATAATTAATTAAAAAGTAAATAGTAAAATGATCTCCGACATGAAAGAAAACATCGTGGCTTTTTGAGATATTTCAACTTGACAAAAAATTTTTACCTGGCGGTTTACTTGCACAAGAAACTTAATACGTTTAGGACTTTTAATGAAATTCCTAGACAAGACCTAAGAGAATTGTAAATTAACTCTCTCCTTGCCGGCTTACACACATCTCGGCTTTCTACGATCTATCTAGCCGTAGCCTACCTTTTACCCAGAAAAAAGCCTCTTGCCCCATAAATCGCGCTTACGTGCAAATAAAATAACTTGAAATTTTATGAAAATTTAAAATTTAACAAACAAAATTCCCGAACCTTTTCTCTTCTTATAATCCATCAAAACTGCATCAATATCTGCGTTAATCACACGTTTATTTAAACTTTCTCAGCATAAATAATTAATAAATTCTTAAGTAAACCAACACTTTCAAGAAAATCACTCAAAATTGACGCGCTTTCGAAGAAAACGATTATCTACGCGCGCTACTAACCGCAACCAGAAAAAAGCTTGCAAAACTATGCGATTCCCAGCGTGGCGGTAAATTTACAATCTGCGAAATAAGCAGTTAACCGAGTCAGAGCTAATTACTTACGAGAGCCGGCATAGCAGGTTACTTAGCCGCTAATTATTTTAGCAGATAAACACACACATACGACATGGCTGCTTGTGTTTCTGAAGTTACGCTTGTAAAGCTTGGCACGAACTGTCGCATAGTTTTCGAGAAGTTAACATAAATTTAAATATTGAGCGCGGATTTAGCAATGTTAATATTTACATTGGATACAAAAATAATAATTATAGCTATCGTTTTATGCAAATGATTTTAATCTTATGCAAATTGTAATAGACTTTAATTAGAACATCGTACTAGTATTATAATAAATCATAAGCTATTTGACAAAATGTTACTTTCTCAAATGTGAATATTTTTGTATTTTGGTCTGCTGGACTTCAATAAAAATAGACAGATAAAAGCGGGATATTTGAGAAGTAAAAAGGAAACTGGAAATACAATGCAGCGTAAAATGTATGAAAGGATAGAGATAAAAAAATGTACAGAAATAGGAACTTATAAGAGAGATATAAGGATTTTATGTTAATTCGATAAAATAAACATTAATAAATTAAATCATTTATTATTTAAACGTCACAAAGACACTGGGATAATTATAAATGAAAGTTTCTGAGCATAAATAATGACTTCATGTAACAATTGCGCTTACAATTTATACTGTTTAAACCTTTTACCCATTAAAGCGATATCAACTTTGAAATTGCATTGTTTACTTATTATAGGACAAAAATGAATAAAAGCGTAAGTGACAGAAGTATGTTGAGAAATTTTTTGAAAGAATTTAATAAATACTTAATAAAAAAACAAACTGTGATAACTTAAAAATTTTTTTAAAATCTAATAAAAATTATAATTTTATTAAAAAGAAGATAATTTTATCGGTTTTCCGAACCATTTACGCTTTATTATAGGAGAGAGCTCATAAAGAAGGAATCCGTATTAAAATTACACTTTGTATAAGGTCATAAAAAAAATACTTCAAAAAATAAAATTTTCGATTTAATCATATTTTTAATAAGAATTAAAATTGAATTTAAATCATTATGAATACTTAATTTATTTAAAACAAATCAGAGCGAAATGATCGAACAAATAAGTAGATCAGATTCACTCAAAGTGTAATAGATCTGCTTTGATGAAATAAACACTGCTTACATAATAATCAGTATATAATTATGTATACCTAGTAATATCAAAGATTTAAAATCGTAATAAAATACGTTCAGAGCTTACTAGTATTCAGAAAATATCATTTATCATTTAATAAATAATATACATCAATTATTTATCCAATCAACTATAACACATAAAAACATTCCAAATTCACGTAAAACTTTTTCGATCTTTCGTTTCAAATAAATACCCTCCGAAAAACTTTCACCCACCGTATCATTTAAATAAAAGTCCACCTTCCCTCCCAAAATCCCATCAGTCCCCAAAAACCCAATCAGACCTCGCCTCAAAACCTTCAATCCCATCTCGACAAATCAAACCTCTCCCCCCCCCCTCCTCACCTCGCCCCTTTCCACAAAAGCCCACTTCGATCTTCAACTCCGGCGGAGTCGCGAAAAAAGCGTCGACATATATGGATACAAGGGAAAGCCGGGCAAGAGAGCGGTCCGCTCGCGCGACGGCTCGTCCGGAAAGTAGGTACTCCGAGAGAGAGAGAGAGAGAGTATCGACCGGCGTCGGCTGCTGCAGCCGCGGGAAAAACGCCGAGAGAAAGAGAGGAAAAAGCGCTGACTGCGTTCCTTTTATAGATTGCGCGAGGAAAACTGTGACGCGCGCGACATTATGCGCAGTCGAAACTCTCGCCGCGCTGCAAGTCGCGTTAATTGGCGCAGGGGGTACGACCCCTTTTTTTTGCACTTTAAGGGGGGGTATAAGGGGGCTTTCGAGTTGGATCGGGATGTTGTTGGCCGGGCGGGCGATGGGAGAGGGATTTTTTAGAAAAAGTTGCCGGGCGAGTTTCTTCGAGTTAATTTTCACTCGTTAAAGTGTAGGGGGCGAAAGTGGAGCAGCGCCTGGAAGTCGAACGGATTTTCAGGCGCGCTGTGCACTTGGCGCGGTTAATTCGGTATGAAAATTAGATCAAGTGCGTCCGTTTTGAGAAATTGGAAATAAGAGGAAATCCGAAAGTTTCTTAGACGTGGTTTAACTTTGCTTTTTTTTAAGTAAAACGAATATGCCTTTGAATTAAAGGTTTGAGCTAAAAATTAAGTTTAAAAAAATTTTAATATAATAAGTTAAGTGTGTGTGAAAATGTATATGAGCGCGTTGTTTACTCTACGGATTTTATCGTCGGGTTTACACTTCCATAAAAGGGAAGTAAAAAAGAAGCACCTCATCGTTCATACATAATAAAAGGATTGCTTACTATAAAATGTATGAACGTATCATTTATGCAATGGATCATGAATCCTACATATGCACAGTCCAAAGAATTTCTTTTTATTCTTTAATATTTTAATTAAACTTGCAAATTAATAAAGAAAATTAATTGTAATTCACTTGATAAACCACTGATAGAAAATGTAGTAAAAGGACAATATCATCAGAACTAAAAAAATTATGTAAGAAAATAACGTAATACAAAAAAATCAATAGTTACTGACAGATGATGGACAGATTATTGATTGAAATTCTATTTCAAAAGAAACAAGACGCAAACTTAAATAAGAATAGAAACAACTTGAGGCTCAAGTGGTGTAATGTCAACGCGATGCAACCTTGATGCGCACTTAAAAAATATTGTCTTATGAAATACAACGTTACATCCAAGGATGCAATAAAACTAGAATAAAATAACCAAATACAATTCATAAACATTTATAATACTTTCATCTATAATATATCGTTCCCGTAAAGTATATAAAATAAAATATCTGTCCCATTCACTTTATAATATACAAAAGTTATAACGTTAATACGAAAAAAGTAAAATACGAAATTCACCATATAAAATAAGAACTATAATTTTGCTAGCCCAGCACATGTGTCCCTAACTGCATATTTTTATTACACCCATTTCATATAAAAAGAAGCATCCCCATTCTTGGCACAACTTTCAAACGTCCAGGGCCCAGCCTCGTAACTCAGTTCTCTATAGAAACCATAAAAAACAGTGGCAAAGTGCCATTCTTCCCAATACCCCACTGTATCATAAATCGCTCAAAACCATCCTGACCTCCACCATCATCCCACCAAACAACCCCACCCTCCATCCAAACTCAAAATCCAAAAAATCAAAACCCAATCCTATCCCAAACCCACACCCCCTAAACAACCGCTCGTGCCACATCACAATAAAGTCTAGCTCCTACAGGGCTTGGGCGGCGGGAAAGTGCCGCGCTCGCTGGAACAAAGGCTGCTTAAGCCCTTGTTGACAAAGATGCAGCCGCGCGACGTATATAGCCTTAGCGTTCGGCGTTCGAGCAGCGGCAGCCCCCTAAAGCGCGAGCGGTAAACGAACCGCGTTCCCCGCTGCATATAACCGTGCGCGCACGGGCTTTTTGTCGAGCGAGCGAGCGCGCGCGCCACACCCACCCCTCTATATATACGGGAGAGGCGAGCGTGCGCGGTAGGAGCGCCGATGAAAATTGCAGCCGGGATGCTGCGCCGACGCTGTGATTCCTGCAGTTTTGTATATGAAGGGGACGGTGTTGCTTGGCTTTGAGATTTTTTTTGCTGATGAGGTTTCTTTGGTGGGGGTGGTTGGTTTTTGATGGGGTGTTGATGGTGATTTTAATGACTGTGGCTGATTCTGCAAAAATTAGACAAAGTTTAATATATATAATGCAGATTTCTTTTTGAATGAAAAATTTTTTTGCATGAATCACAAATGCAACCTTTTGATTTTTAATTTGGTTAAAATGTTAATTTGTTTAATTTAGAAATTTTATAGCCCGCTGAAAACAGTTGAGGGAAGAATGGGAATCGTATTATTTATTATTGCAGTGTCAGTGTTGGAACGATTTGGCACGCACGATGGCATTACAGCATCGATCCGATACTTGGCCAACGTCCAACACAAGACTGTTATTGATGCAAATTTGAGGATTTGAGTGGCAAAACGCTGAAACTATAAAGCAATAACTTAAGGCGATTATAGAGTTCGTGAAAATAATGTATCAAATGTATTTAGTTCAACTCAATTAAAAACTTTTTCATTAATTTTTTACGTATATATAGAAAATATTTTTCGATTTATAAAACTTTTTCTCAACTATAAGCACAAAATAGCTTGACATTTACCGTAAATAAATGAAAAAAAAAATAAACATAGATCATGCGTATGATATTATATTTGTTATACCGAAAATATAAGATAAATTTTTAAAAAAAGTACCATTATGATAAGTACGGTTTATTAAAATAAATGAGAAATAAGCTATTTTTCGCTATTGTTATAACAGCATTAAAGTTTTAAATAGACGGGACAAAAATAATTCTCCGCCGCTCTCTAAAAATGTACTTACCTATAAATTAAAATAAAAAACTTTTAATAATCTAAATCCACGCAAAAGCGTGCCTCAATTCACAGCATCGAACACAGAACAGAACTCACTGTCTATTTTAAATCCCTCCGTCAACGCAACCCAACAAAAAAATCAATACCCCTAAACAATAATCTTATCACCCCAAAAATATCCCCGCAATTAAATCACTTAAACACCAATCTTTAAAAAAAGTATCATCTCTAACAAAAAACTTCCTCCTCCGAAAAAAGTGCCCCATCCCAGGCGCCACGAAAATACACACACACGCACAACCTCAAACAAAAGAGCCTGTTTATTTACGCAAAGCGATGTAAGTTCCGGGCTCTCTCTAGTCGGCGCCTGAACTCCAGCTCGCCCGCCGAAGTTCAGAGACAGGCCGAATGTAACACAACGGCGTTACAAACATACACACTCCGCGGACAAAAATAGCCCCGGCGCGCAAGCCGGCGCGAGTAGCGAGCGGACGAGCCGCGAGATATAGACGCGTCAGTCCGAACTAGACGCGCCGGCTGCGATGTGAGCTTGAGTCTCTATGGTTAAGTGTTTCGCGTTCGGCTGAAAGTTGGACGATTAAGGGGTGAGGAAAAGCGGCGAGGATGGCGAGCGAGACGGAGGTGGAGATAGCCCCGTTCGTGGAGAGCGCGAGCCGGGGATGCCGGAGGAGGAGCAGCAGGGTTAAAGTTGCGACGAAACAGAGGTGAGAGAGATGTGGGTGAAGGGGGGAGGGATGGGAGTTGTTCGTTTATGGAGATTCGGTGATGGATGGGAGAGCGGAGGGTGATTAGTGGGTTATGAGGGGAGATTTGGGGGTTGGGGCTAACCTTACCTGTGATTGTTTGTAAACAAGAAAGCTGTGAAGATTGTACAGTTATTTTTTGATAAGATTGTTGAGTTGTTGGGATTATACTGAATTGTTAGTGAGTAGGATAATAATATTGTAATATTAGGGTTGTTTCTTTGTCAGATGTAATTGAGAATTTGAAATATTTTGGGAATTTAATATTCTCTCATCCGCAATTAACTGAGTTGTCAGACAATTACTTAACTTCTAGAGAAAATGAAACACAAGAAGATAACTTTGCTCTGTTTAATAACAGAAATTAAAAGCTTCGTATAACTGTCTACTTTACTCCAGTTCTTTCTCATTTAAACTTTTAATAAAAAGACACAGATACGACTTATAAACATGCCATGATGGAATAAAAATTGCTCAAGTAGAATAAAAAATCTAAAAAACGCAAGATACGTTTTATTATTATACTAATAGCAAAACATTTTTGTAACAAAAGCGAAAATGCAGATCTTAAAATGTATAAAACACTTTCTAGTGGAAAAGTGTTCAAAAGTATCCAAAAATGCAACAGTGCTTAATTTATTCTAACCAACTGTAAATTAATTAACATCAGTGATTTACGCTTCGAAAATAAAAACATAGTCGACCTCTCCTTTAAATTCCATTTCCTCAAAATCATCAGACCACAAACACATCACTCCTTATTTCTCTTCTTCTTCATTCCAGAACGTCCCTGTTCATAATAATGAGCTTCATCTACGCGAAGCTGCTCGTCGTGGTCTGCATCGCGTACGTGATAAGCGAGGTGGTGACGCACCGGCTGCCCCTCTACTACTACGAGGGCTTCTTCACCTATCTCTACGGTGTGAGCATCCTCTTCCTGCTCTACGTCTTCTGCTTCCTGCTGCAGGAGAGCGCCTGCTGCTCTAGGGGCGCGGACACGCCGCCGCCCCCGCCCAAGCCGCCGAAGCCGCCCAAGGAGCCCAAGGACAAGAGTAAGAAGAAGGATAAGAAGGACAAGAAGGAGAAGGACGCCAAGAAGGATAAGAAGGAGTTCCAGGTGGGTGGTTTTTTAAGTCGTTTTTTTTTTTAAATTTTTTTTGGTGGTGAGTTTGGCTGGATGAGAAACGGAATTGAGAGTCAAAGGGAATGTGGAGGATGGAGAATTGATTTGGAGTTTTTGATTTGGAACGGGCGTGTGCCAACTTGTTAACAATTTGTGACAGAGAGCGAGAAAAATTTTTGTTGTAAATCTTTTTTGGAACTTTAATGTTTTAGATTTCTTTGAAAGTGTGAAAAAAGTAATGGATGCTTTACTTGGGAATCTTATTAAAAATTATCACGAAATCGAAAATTAAAAGTAATTCATTAATAATCAGTTGACGAGCATACAATTTTAATTCTACTAAACATGAGAATTATCCGAAAATCTTAATATAGAACGTAACAACACGAGTCATTAACCACATTCTACAACACTCCAACCTTGCACATATCACAAACTCGCCGCGAAACTCACCAAACCCGGCAAGCCGCGCAAAAATAAATCCTCCCGTGTAATTTCCGCGAAAGCGAAATAACGGAAATGTAAATAAAGACGGCCATGGGCAATGACGCAACGGAGCGTTTATGGGGGAGTCGCGCGAAATTCCAAAGGGGAAACAAGAATCCCCGAAATAGAATCGTTAAGCTTTCCCGACTGCTGCTGCTGCCGCTTAGCCGTGCCGCTGGCTAGATACTCTCGGGCCTGGCGTTTTTCTATTGCAGACTTCGCGAATCGAAACTAGGACAAATGGGCCATAAATCTTCTTTGCTCGTTCGGCGCCCGGGGTGACAGCGGCTGATCTGATATTTAGTTTTTCGAACGACTTAAAGATCTTATTTTTGGATTGGTAAACGAAAGACACTTTGTTTTCTTAATACTAACCGTCGTTTAACTCTGAAAAAAAAATCAAATAAATTTCTAAATTTATGTCAAACCAATAATCTCGCTAACATCACATCTAAGAACTAACGTCACACATTCATATCCAAAACAGCTCTCAAATACGCATGGAAAGCCTCAAGTCTAAAATCACCCGTGCGTCGCTCGTTAAAACCTTTTTAGCCAGGGCAGCCGGCAAAATATTGACGCCCGGGCGATTATCGCGCGAAAATTTCTAACGAGAATTATATATCCCCGCCGAAATTTCATCGCACACATAGTCAGCAGTCGTTGTTATAATGTACCGACGCAGGAACGTTTATTTCAGGATGCCACGGACGTCGAGGCCGGCGTGGCCACCCGCGCACTGCGGAAGCGCAAGACCTCACAGAACGACTCCAGCCATGGAAGCTTCTTCTTGCGCATCGGCGCCATTGGTATGTTATGGATAATGACTTTTTGATTGTAGGTTGGCATTGCAATGATGGTTTTCTTATGTGGGTGGGATGCTGATGGTTGTTATATGGGTTCTTGTGCATTTATCGACCTTTGATGTTTTTGGTCAGTTTTTGCTTGAGATAATAAAAATACTTGCAATGAAAGTTAATAGTTTGGGTGTAATTATTATAAATTATTATTAGAATGTACTTTACTTATAAGTAGTTCATTGATAAGACAATTGACCTAAAATACAGACATTTGACCTTATTATAATCGATTCTAATCAGTGTTAATAACTAAAATAAGGCTGCGCAAAAAAGTTTCAAGTATCAAAAAACAAAATCTAGTTCATGCCTTGTATAACCAAAGAAAGTTTAACTTTTCACTACTATTGTTATCATAGAGTATTAAGAAAACCATTCTTGTCTTTAATTTGTTTTGTTTGTATAATTGCCAAGAATTATGATAATCAAAAGCAGCGTTTATCGTGAGAAAAGGGCCACTAACACCTAATTTTATTCAAGCTTTCGGCCTGGGAACGATGGTCTACAACGGACTGGAATTCGGGGTCTTCTTTGAAGTCCCACCAAAGTCACCTTGCTATCAGATCCTCCAAGGCGTTAACCCCGTTCTTCAGATGATCTTTACTTTCATGCAAATGTACTTTATCTTCATGAATTCTAGGGTAAGTGCACTCGGCCGCAAAGTGCTTTCAATGCTTTTTTTTCGCCCACCCACCTCCCCTCGGATACTTTCGGCTCGGGGCTTAAACGAACGCCTGCCAAGCCTCTAGCCGGCCAGCGTTCGATACTTAATACCTGTAAACTTTTCAATATTGCTTTCATCTGGCTTTAATCTGTAAATGTTTCATCCGATGGTTCTTGAGTTTCCGGATCCGAGATTCCTTTGTAAGCCGTGGAATAATGTTTTGTTTTTGTTACGGGTCAATTATTTGCTGTATTAAAATGGATTTATAGGTTAAGAGAAAATTCTGCATTAAGTAAAATCTTTAATTTATTCAGATAGAAATTTAATCAAGTAGGACTACTGATTCGAATTTCATTAGGCCGTAACTAGTTCTAGGTTAAGACCTAATCAGTTACCACAATTTTATTAATAATAAAAAACCTTATTAGAACATAATTAAAAATTTAACTTCCTTTTCGTGTTACTTAAAACCTACACCCTACTTTAATTAAAAGCTTAAAGCCAAAAATTAAAATTCACATTTCAACCCTTGCCTCTTTGTTTTTTTCTTACAGCTGAACATCCACCGATTCAAAGTCATCGCTCGATTCGGCCTGATGCACGTGGTCGCGACGAACGTCTGCGTCTGGATTCGAACCCTTGTCCTGGAGAGCATCAAGGAAATCGCCCAATACCACCAGAATCAGGGACGCGCCGAGATCGGACTCTTAGGTAAGCAGTCTGTGATTGGCAGCTCCGTTTTTTTTTCTTCACCCTTCGTTGGCTCTGCTTCACCTCCTTTTCCTCTGCTTCTGCACGCCATCTCTTGCATGCCATCGATATTCCGAATCCGTGTCTCGACGAGATCTCGCTTAAATAAACATGGTTGCCTGGGGGTCGCGCGCGTTGAACCCTTTTATATATAATTGCGATCGATATATCCGGCGCTCGCGCGAGCTCCTTCAATATTTGGAGATTTCGAGATTTGCGTTGTATGCGCAGCCTCGGATGTATGATCTTTGAGCAAACATTTCGCGTCTTGCATGCAGTTGGTGTCTATGGGTTTAGTTAAAATTTCTTTTACATTTCGGGTATTGGGACACATTGAATTTTGTTTCATGAATAAAACAAGAACTGAAGTTATGATAATCGAATCGCGCTAATTTTAATTTGCATGGCTTGCAACTTTATAAAAGAATAACGTAGTGACGTTTCAGTCAAAATTCACGTACGTTAGTAGCATATAAATTTTGTTCATTATAAAACACTACGCAATAACAACGGAAATTATCTTTGCATTATTCACTTGCACATATAATTAAAAATAAATTATAAATTAAAGTGCTCACACTATTCACTAAGTTTGGCAAAACACCATAGCTGCACATCACAATTAGCTCACGTATAAATGAATGCATGCATAGGCAATAAGCGCAAAAAAATGTTTAACAAAGATATACATAATTCTCTATTTTGCCTTGACTCAGCGAGCATAAAGGATCACACGTTGCGCAACGCCGGCGCGATCCTGGGCGAGCGACCCCGCGCGATGGACAACCTGCGCATGGCCCCTGGTGGCACCCTACCGCCCTACTCGAACAAGTACGCGCGTACCGTGGCCACCACTGCCGGGACCTTCAACCGCATGGCCCGCACGACCGTACAACCGGTAGCTAGAGCCGTGACCCTGGCCACCACGACCACCACTCTGTCGACGTCGACGAGCACCCCGAGCCCGAGCACCAACTCTTGGCAGATGTCCTCGTCCACCAGCTGGCCTACCACGACCAGCACCGAGGCTACCAGCACCTCGACATTCGCCTCAACGTCATCCTCATCCACAGCGCCGTCGACCCTCTCGACCTTCCTCACCACCCTCATGCCGACCAGGAAGGACATCTTTACCTCACCGGCCGCCGAGATCAGCTCCATGGCCGCCTCGACGTCAACCGGCTACCCGACGGCGACTTTCGGGGCCGACGAGATCTTCAGCGACATGGACCTCCAGTCCGACAGCAAAAACAACATCCCGCGCTTCATCGACATGGCGGCCAATGCCACGGCCAACCTGACCAGCGCCAGCGTAGGCAGCAGTCCTCTCTGGAACCCAAGCTTCAACGTCTTCGCCGAGGCGCTGACTGCAAATGATGGCAGCATCATCGCCACCAACTCGTGCGGCAGAGTCAACATCATGGGTACCATCGTCAAGGATGCGGCGCCATACCTGTTCCCGTTCATCATTGAGTACAGCTTGATCGGTGCAGCAGTGATCTACGTCATGTGGAAGCACATCGGTCGTCATCCCCGCTGGCCCCACCAGGCTGAGGCTGACCTTGAGCGCAGGCTCGAGGCCATGCTGTCACGGCGCGCCGTTGCCCTTGCTCATGCAGGTACGTCTGTTTCTTTGGCGTTTTTCTTCTATTGATATTTTGATTATGTATCTTTTATTGTATTGTGGAAGAGGTACGTAAGTATTTGGCGCATCAATAAAGCTTTATAAAAGACTGACATGCTGTTTCGGTGGATTTTGGTAAACATGGTCACATTGCTTACCTGCACTTTTAGAAATGTTTTATGAACGTTTCTGTTTTATTGAAGATTGATTAAGCTCCTTGACATCTAATTTGGGAAAAAGTTAGTTGTTTTCGCATTTAAATTATAACGAAAACATTAGGTTAGACTTTTATAAAGATTTATTGATACAGGATGAAGAAAAATTCATGTAAATATATAATTCGGTGAATATTAAAAAAGCACCTATTTTTATATCACGTTACACAACACAATTTTATGCTACACTTTGTATTGAAACTATTTTTCTGGATTCTTGATATTACATGAATTTTTTTAGGTTTATTAGTATTAGTATGGAATAAATACGTTAAAAACACTAATATTAGGAATAAAATTAACATTTCAAAAGACCTTGATAATTCAAGTAATGTAGAAACTAAATTTTAATTAGTCAATATTTTATCTCTTTTAGTAATTAGATTAGGGAATTTGCCAGTTATTAAAAATATCAATATTCCGTTTGCTACCGTAAACTTAATTAACAAGAAGCACCTAATAGTGTTTCTTAGAAACATTATTTAACACTCATGGAAATTGGTATTCTGGGATTTTTAGAGCTCGCTGAATTCCAATAGAATATTAAATTTTGAATCTCAATCCCAGTTTCAATGCAAGCTCACCAATTCTACTAGCTGGCGCTTACATTTTATCCTGCATTTAACAATCTTTACTCACATATATCACTCATAAGCACTTAGAGCCCCGCTAGGGGCTTCACGCGTCTATATAACCATCGCTATTTTCATCCACTTCTGTCATTAATTCTAGTACCTTTTCCCTGTCTTACTCATTGCTTTTAGATGAGTCAGCTGAAAATGACGAAACAGAAACAGAAACAGGAAAAGTCGATAAAGAGGAAGAAGTCAAAGTAGAAGCCAAAGTAGTCAAAGGTACGGCTAGAAACTTTAAAATCAGCAGCTTGAAAATTCTCGAATACCAATTTTCACGAATAATGGATAGTCGCTCGATGCTTCAATTCGGTCTGGTACCCCACACACATTCAGGTAGTGCCTCGTGGATTTCGATGTCAGAGCTGCTATGCTATAGGTAAAACAAAAATCATTTCAGCACCGCAAGATGTGTGCAAATATAGTTAAGATGGTAAAAGGTGATTCTCTCTGCTGCTTTGCACAATATCACTTATCAATATTTCATTACAATCACTTTTTCAAGAAAATTGCATAAAATTAGAAAAGATAGATAATAGTTTTTATAATTTTAACACTGTATTTAGCATATAAAAAATAGACATCTTTAAAATAGCTAAGAATATGACTTAAGATTTCTTAAATTTTTTTATTATAAAAAGTCAAAAATGCTATTATCTATAATTTTTCTTAAAATGCACTTGCGATCTTGTTTTGCTTATATTTCAATAATATTGCCGTTGCATGTTTTAATGTTGAGTCAAAACTCTTCTTTCATTATTACGTTTTTTGATTAACAATCATTCGTACGATATTTGATGCTTCTATACTGCGTGTCAAAATTATAGAATCACCATGAATTTTTCCATTTAAGTACAAATATTTTCGATCATCTTCAAAATCACATAACTTTAGAAAGATAAGTCGTAAATAATGATGAAAAGCGAATTAAAGTAGATTTAATTTTCTAGAAAGCGTATTTTTTGTTTGTTCTAAATGTTACTAGGAGAGCCGTGATGTGTGATTGAAAAGTATTTAAAAAATTAACATAAAGTTATATAAGGGAGATTTTTTAATAAACGTGATATTAAAGTTATGGCACACTTGTGGGCTATGAATAAGTAATTATAAAAAAAAATTCATACACACGACTTTGAAGAGAATGAAATTAAAAGGTGATAGCCGTTGACTGATTTTTATCCGATATATCATCTCAAAGTTACGTGATTTTAAAGATGATCGAAAATAAACGCATTTAAATGGAAAATTTCACGGTGGTTTTATAGTTTTGATCCGTACTGTATATATAACAAACAATCAGAAAATTAAAGTATCAAATTAAGCGAATTAAATTGTTAAACAAAATAATTTTTTTGGCTAATTTGTCATATTAAGTGGTAAGTGGCACAAACCATTGTTAAATTGTTCATTAAAGTTAATGTACATGTACACGCATCGGAAAGAATATTTTTCCGAATGGGAACCTCAAATGGCAACTCCGCATACATGACCACAAAAGTAAGGGTCTAATACATGCAACACGTTACCCCTCTTGGTTGATATTTTTTTTAATTCTGTTATGAAACGTAACCAAGATTCGCGACTTGATATTTGATTTCATCACTTACACCTGTGGTAAAATCTATGGCGTTGCCGTTTAAAGTTCACATTCGGAAAAATATTTTTTCCGACGTGTGTACATTGTAGACAAAATGTTCGATCAGTACGTTAAAAAAAATATTAATGCACAATTACATTAATTACATTAATTTTTATGCATTGTGCATTAATTTTCTTTAATGTACGCAATGGCAATTTTACTTTCAGTACCTGGAGATTACTGCAATAACTAAAAGAAATATTAATATTCAAAGAAACTTTTCAGTCATGTATAACAGAGCGTAATTTAATATTCTTAATTACATCTACTAAATACATTTTATCAGCGGTTAAGATTAAAAATGGTATATTTGGGCAAACGCGAAGAAACGTGATAACTCGAGTGAGCGTTAGTACTTTTTTTCTACCGCTAAACTGAGTTACAAAAATTCTTAGTGCTTGCACGAGTAAAAACCTTTTCACTCTAAATCAGCGAAACATGTTCTTCAAAAAATGTATATTTAAATAATTCACGCAAAGAAACAGTCATTTTCCTAAAATCCAGCGCTTACCTCACCTTCAAAAAACTTGTTTCAATACTTCTTTTAGTTACGCAGTAACCAGAAAACATAAACATATGTACCTTAATATGACAAATTGTTTCATTTAAAATCCTTCGCTTGCTGCCTTTTTTTATCGCAATTAAAAGATTTTTTAACAATTATTTGGTCATAGATCTATATATTTTTACAAAAGACACAAATAAATTTTTTAAGTTATGCTGCAATTGTAGAATAGCTTTTGGTATTTAGATATGTAAGCAAAATTAAAGTATCGAGCTATCTTACGGCGCTAAAATGATTTGTTATAACACTTCAATGGTAATTCTGACATCAGACATCCACGTGGCGCTACCATGGGGATTACCGGCACCAATAGTTAACTATTCCACTCGAATAACCCATATTTAAAACCATAACAGGTCAGGGCCGAGTGGACTGCGTGGGAGCCAGCAAGGGACTCTTCTTTGGCCTGCTTCTGCTCGTTGGATCGCTCATCTGCCTCATCCTCTTCTTTGTGCTGATTCACCATCCTGATCTAGGTTTACTCGCTATCTACCTAGCCGACGTTTCTCACTGTGCCCTCATGGCTCTCTCAATCTTCGCCATCATCATTGGCTTCATACGCGTGCAGAACCTCAAGTTCAAGGCTGAAGAGCAGAGCGATCTCAACGATATTCTTCTGCGCGTCTCCGCTTTTGGCCTCTTTATCTACAACGTGTTCAGCGTAATTGCTGGCAGCCTGGCCGCTTTCACGCACGAGCCCAATCTTCTGGTCATGATCACCGGTCTACTGGCCGTGTTCCAGGTCGTTCTTCAGATGCTTTTCATCGCTGATGTATCTCGCCGACGTGTCCACCTACCCGAACACGATCGAAGCAAGCCCGGCCGTCAGATTGTCACGTTCCTCCTCATCTGCAACGTCACCATGTGGGTCATCTACACGTTCGAAGCTCAAAAAGTGGCCGCCAATCCCGTGCAGATCGACTTCTACGGTTTCCTGCCCTGGGCGCTCATCCAAAGGGTCACCGTGCCGCTCTGCATCTTCCACAGGTTCCACAGCGCTGTCACGCTCGCTGAGATTTGGAAGACCAGCTACAAGGCGCGCCTCGAGTAAGGCGTTGATCCAAGTTGACACGATCAGCAACATCGTTGGGTGACCTAACGATCAGCACACGATGATGTACGATCAGAAGATGAGGAAGATCATATGAAGAAGAATGAAATTGAGAAGATTTGTGGAATGAGATATTTGTGCGGATGGAGGTGAATGGTCTTGTTCACCTCATGGCATGGAATTCAATTACACGTCGATTGCATAGGATTGTTTATGAAAATTAGTATCGAAGATACTAAATGATGACATCGAAACAGAAGATGTCGTACATGGGATTAATGTGGACACACTTGACAACGAACGACGAACTCGTCTCTCTCGGCGCCTCGGGATTCGACGTTTAATTTTAAAACGAGGTTGTAAACCTATTCGTTCCGATAATGATGTTCTTGCATTTCGTTTTTGCGTTGTATACACCGACTCTTGCATTTATGTAAAGTTATAATTCAACAATTGTAACGCGTACCCCCAGAAACGAGATTATTAAAAGTCGGATTCACACAACTGTGATGATGATAAAGCACAGATTCGATAAGGTAATTAACCGGTATTCGATTTTCATGAGCCAAAATAGAATATACAAAGTATGTAACAATATGAAAAGTACGATATACTTAAAAAAAGAAGCACATTTAGTTTCAGGTAATTTTTCGACCCATATTCTACGGCTTTTTGACGTGAGATGTCACACGTCGCATTTTCTACTTTTATACCTTTGCTAAAGTCGAGTGCGTGCCTACCGCTGCCACATCGCAAAATCTAAAAAAATATTCACAAAGAGCACGGTGGTGGGTAAGCGCGCAAACGACCACGGCACAAAGCATTATAAAGGCGACACACAGAAAGACCCGAGCACTTTTTGCTCGCGTCGTCGTCACTTTTAGTATAGCGGAAAATACTTAGCACTGGAGATAGAGAAAACTAACACGAAAATTCGATGCATTTATGCGCTCTGAGAATCAAACTAAAAATGAAGGACGTGACGAAATTTATTCGCGTGACACGGAAGAGACGCGGGACGTTCTGGACGTTGTCGAAGGTTGACAATTGAGGTTCGTAGAGAGAAAATTAGCGGAGAAGGATCTATTTATTGCCGGTAGACAGTTATGTATCATGGACTCTAAATGTAAAACAATATGACGATAAATTTGCCAAAGAGGGAAGGAAGAAGGACGAAATTTCGAAAATAAAATAACGCACATTTTTTTCCCAAGTCTGTGTTCAAAGTCGGTCAATCAGCGCGAAAACCAACAAAAATAAAGAAGAGTACAAAATTCATTCGTACCTTTCAAAAAGGAAATCATGCAATAGCCCGACTAAAAATCGCGTCTAGAATCACTCAAAAAACAATTCCTCATCTCGTTCCCAAGCAGAAGCGATGAATGATTGATCAAGCATATAAACGGAGGAAAAACGAAGATGACATGTAAACGGTGGACGTAAAGAACAGTCTTTCACTATTACACTGAAAATTCGTTTAGATCCTCGTCTGATGAGGTAAATAAAGAAGAATCAAGTATAGAGAAGAAGAACAACAAGGCGTAAAAATACAAAAGATAGAAGAAGATGACGAGATATTGGAGAGTCCAGTTGAGATGAAAACAAAAGTAACCAATGAAGTAGCCAACTCAAGTAGATGTACGCAATTTTAGCGCGCGAAGCGACGATGGTATGCGATAAATAAAAATAAATAAAAAAGCGTAGACACCGTAGTGGATAACAGAAGATGTTTTAGAATGAAAATAATAAAACGATTCATCCATTCACGAGTAAGAAAAAAGTATAAAAATATAAAGAAGACAGTCGTAATCACACCTTCACACAGGACATTACTAAAAGTAAAAAAAATTAATTAATTATGTCGCTATTGATTAGTGTCTAAGGGCCAAAAAACCTTCATTTTCGGCCGCGTAACAGGATCGATAAACAAGCAAATTGTGTATCTATTTAACGTCGCTAATATGCCGGTGATATAAAGAATTAAACATGCGATATATTTCAACGTGTTTTAGGAAGTGTAATAATAACAATTAACCGTTAAAGAAAAAAAATCATCCCCGAAAAAATAAATAATACCCCTGCGAGAGAGATAAGAAAAAGGGAAAAAATGAAGGTGCAGCTACTTCCCGCCCTGATTTTCCTTCAAAAGCCACGACACAAGCTTAAGGATAAACAATAGATAAGATATAAAGTATAAATATATATAAAATCAAGCTCTCTCTAATCATCCTCGTAAACTCCATCCTACTCATAGCTTTCCGAGTCTACGTACTTAAAAAAAAATCACACTCTCACACACACGATTAGGATAAAT
Organism: Eupelmus urozonus; assembly: GCA_900480035.1. Classification (NCBI taxonomy): domain Eukaryota; kingdom Metazoa; phylum Arthropoda; class Insecta; order Hymenoptera; family Eupelmidae; genus Eupelmus; species Eupelmus urozonus. The sequence continues at coordinate 23,908 of UELX01000119.1, read as the reverse complement.
ACATTAAAGCAAGCAAAAATGAATTAAGAATAAAGTACATTATAAATAATACATATATATATAAATATAAAATGAAAGAGATCGCTATGTATGATTTTGTCAGTTGTCGATGTGAGAAAGAAAAAAGCGAGCGCACGACAAGCTCGATTAGTGAAAAGAAGAATAAGAGATAACACCACGACGACGAAGAAAAGAAAAAGAAATGACGATTATACGAAAAACATTATACATATACATACATTAACTTATACATACAATTGAAGTACCCGAAGCGACAATGCGATATTAAGGAAAAGAAAAAACAAATGAATAAATAAATACGATATACAAAGATAATATAAATATATATAATTATAATGTGAAGGCATAATTGTATCGACTTATTATGTGCGTATGAGTGCGAGTGCCTGTGAGAGTATATTACGGTGATGTAAATATCAGTGAGTTGTACGATGAAGTATAATAAGTATGTTTGCGTGCATAATTTAATGCGTAATTTACTTCGTAATCCATATTGTTTTTTATTTTTTGTATTAACCGCTCTCGCAATTGTAACTTTAAGTTTTCTCATAATGTATTCACTCATTATTATGATTATTATTACAATAAATAAAGATAAAATAAAAGAAGAGCGCCGTTTTTCTTCGCATTTCATCGAGAATGCAGTGACATATATTAATAAAAAGCGAGATGTTCTGTAGCTTGATAAAAAATCATGATAATTTTATTCGTTAGGATTCACGAGAATGAGAGCACGTGAAACTACACAAATCACACAAAACCAATAAGTGAAAAAAATAAGACAAGACACAAACGCCAAATCACACAAATTGTTCGTTATAAAGTGTAATTGAACAAGGCACTGCCACATCGGACCAAAACACGTAAAAAGTTGAACAAAATAAAAAATGATGAATAAATACAAATAAACGGCTCGCATCGATCGATATAATAAGTTTAGAAAGTTGATGGTCCCAGCTGCAAAAAAGAAAAATGATATTTCCCCCTTTGCGTAGTTCTCGCGATCGAGGAACGCGTTATTAATGAACGTTGTACTGTGTTGCAGGTGCTTGAAAAGGTTATTAAAACCGAGCCGTCTCCTTTTATTTTTGAGGAAAACAGTCGATAATAACGTTAATCTCTTTGCCGAAAGATTATTTGACCTGTTCGGTTTATTAAAAGAAAGAAAAAGAATTGACTGTTTTCGCAAAAAGGAGACGCTCGATTTAAGATGATTATAAAAACGCTGATAAAAAAAAAGAGAGGTCAAGAGGAATATTATCGATGAAACGCTGATGATTAAATGTGTGAGTAACGTGAAAGTATAGGAGTGAGTTTTTAAATGTGATCGAGCGATGATTTATGTAAAATGAGAAGAAGAGGTGAAAGAAGCGATGGAGAGATATCGATAAAAAGGATAAGAGGAGAGAGCGCAGACGGAATAATGATAATTATTATTAATAATGATGAAAGATGGGATAAGAGAGAGGGTGAGAATTAAAGCATTCTTGTATAAGTACACTGATATCTTAAAGAAAAATAAATAGTAGCTGTAAGCCTAAACGATTGTAAGGCCGTGGATTTGCGATGCTGGGATATAGGGTCGGAAAAACGGAATCGCGGAAAGTACGCGGAGATTGGAGAACGACGAACGATGAAGTCTATAACTAATCAAAAGTAATAAAAAAAAAGAAAAAATTTTGTCGATATATATTTTTGTTTTTCTTTTATACTTTTGGGGATAAATAAGAAAACAAACTATTTTTTAAACGACGTTTTTTCGAGATAAAATTCCTCTATAGTTTAGATTGAAATGAGAAAAAACAATATGGACGTACGAGATTCGCGTGATACAATACGACATCGTGTAAGTTGATTTTGCGAATTTTTTTAGTTGTTCGATTAACGCGCTCGTCGGGATTTACACTATAATGGTAACCAAATAACGTAGAATTGCAGCACTTTTGGAATTAATTAGAGAGATGCGCACCTGAATAAAAAAAGTCTTAACGAAAAGTCGATAGGCAAATCCACGGTCTCGTTATTTAAACATTACGTAGAAATGTTTTTGATGTCTTCGACTATAATTATTCAAAGTTTGTACACACATCACGCACAAGTGACTCTTACACTTAAACGACTCTCTATACAGTGACACACTCAATCGAACATTAAATGTAAAGGGACAAAAAAAAACATACATTGCAAAGATAAATAAAAGCAAAATAAAAAAAATGGAAAAAAATACCAAGTACGTGTTGTCGAGTAATCAAGTTCTTTAAGAGTCGAGTAGCGATTTAACAAATGTTTAAATAAAGAAAGGTAAACCCACAAAAATGGTATTATTAATTATCGATGAGAAAAATGGTAAAAAAAATGGTAAAAACAATCCATACGCTATCGCATCATACATGGAAACAAACGTAAGTATAAAGAAAAAAATATGATAAAAAAAAAGTGAACCCATCGCATTACACCATAACTCTCGATTCGTTCGTTCGCCAATTCATTGACTGTATAAGAAAAAAAAGACAAAACGTGACGTTATGACGTTTCATTGTAACCGTTTGAAATGGCACGCGCAATGTCTCATCCGCGTAATTTGTAACGATAACGATGAAATTGGTTAATAAAAGTTATCTAGATGTAAAAAAAAAATGCATTGATCGTTTTTAATATGACTCTCCTCGTAGATATATATATATAAATAAGTATTCTTGTAGAAAGTGCGATTTTCTACTGCTTTTATGACTTATTCATTTTATCTCGTATGCATGCAGTTAGTAGGTACTGATATATCCTGTAAATGTAAACATTTTCTTATATTTTATTATCGTGCGCTTAATTTAGTTACCTAATGTCTAATTGTTTTGTTATTTTAATAAAGGATCAAAAATATTATTTCGTTATTTGTTCATACATAATCGAATTATTTAAATAATGAAATTTATTTTAAATTTATTTAAAAATTGTGCTGAAACCAAGTTTTTTTCTAAATATATACTTTTATTATAAAGTAACTGTGCAAATTAAAGATAAATTTAGAAAATATATGATCAAAAGTAATTTAGAAATGATATTCTTATAATTGTAGACCGATTTATAAACTTCATTAGATTTTAAATGCAAATTATTAAAATATTTTTTAAATATTAGAATAGATAGATCAAAGTTTAGTAGGATATCATGTTTGTCTTATAGTATAAAGACAACCATTCATATAGTGCCATACAAATAATAAAAATTAAACTTAAGTTTTATTTATAATAAGTAAGGTGAAATTCTCTTGTTAAAGAAGAACATCAGACAAAATTACTTTTAGTCTAAAGAATTCCACTGAATCGGTAAAGTAGAGTTCTTCATAGTATTTTAAATCTTTCTATATTTGTCTTTTCTTTTCATAATTTGAAACACTCAAATGTCGAATAAGTCTTTTATCACATAAATTAATTTAAATGCCGTAAGGAAGGAATAAATTATTTATTATCATTAGCATTTCTCAAATTATTTCAAGACCGGTTGTGATAAAATCTTACGATTGTTTTTTCCAAAGAAAAGGAAAACTCACTTCATTCATAGATTTCAAATTCGCTTATTATCACTAAAGGTATTTACATTTAATATTAGTTAAGCTATTGGTAAAACTGGAATAAAGGATTAATTCGATAAAATAATTCTTCGAAACAATAAATTCATTCAATACAATCTTTAGTTGCAATAAATGAATTAAATAATTTAAATTAAACATTTTACACTCAAATCCTCAAAATTCTTAAAAAATCCCAAAATTCACAAACCCAATCCCCTACCCCAACACCAACCAACAAACCCGTATTCAGCTCTGCAAAACAATACCACACCCGTCCACACCTCCCGTGCACTCAAACATAACACAGCCACTCCGGTCATAAATCCAGATGACGTCATCAAGACACCGCTCGCATAAACCCACATATATATCCCCTCGTCACTCCATCTCTCCCAGCAGCGCGCGGAAAAATGAAAGTTTCAAGGTCGAGTGCAATAGGAGAGGAAAACGAAGTATATAAATTCCCCTGCCCGCACAATGCAAACTCCCCAGCTGTTAGCTCTCCTTCTAACCGTAGGTATATATAGCAATCCACGCGTACAAATGCACTCGCGTGCGAGCGCTAGAGCACTTACGTAACGATACAGCTAGAGAGAGGCGCGATCGAGAAATGAAAGTGATCTGGTACAGGGACTATTAACCGGTCGAGCCCCCAGAAATGAGAGAGAGGCTGGATAGAGAAACCAGGTCGGCTGCCGCTGACACACATTCACCGGCGTGACGCGCGATTGTAAGTCGCGGCGCGAGGCTCTCACAGGTGTTTTAATGTAGGCTGTGGGTGAGAGCTCGAGACAGTTGGGATGAGGTGAGGAAGAGTTCCGCGTTGAGGAGAGGTTTGTGGGTTATTTGTGGGAGTTATGGTGACGTTTATGGAGGTTTTGGAGGTGGAATTAAGGTGATGATTTTAATGGGTTGTGGGTGGGTATGTGTGACGAGTTTTATGTGTACTGGTTTTTCAATATTATGACTTTCATAAAAGTAATAAAATAACTTATTTAATTGGTTGCAATACATGAATTAAAACTTGAGAACTTGAACTTTGACGAAAGAAAGAAATATTGACTATAAATAATGTCAAGTTAAATCATTTTCTAAATGTCTTTTTACATAACACCGAGAGTAAGATTATTGATAGTAATGCAAACGAAGCAGTAATGGTAATGAATCAGGAAGTAAAAGTACGCCGATGGTCTTTGGCATTATATCGACCACGGCATTACGAAAACTCTCTATAGCAATGAATTTCAGATGCATTTGCCTATAGTCAAAATAGAAACTGAACGATGTTAAGTATTATATAGTACAGTACAAATGAAATTTATATTGGAAGTTTAGATTAAGATTTTCTATTACATTACAGAACTAACAAAATTCAGCACAACAACTTACAGTAGAAAATGCCGAAACCGGTAAGACCGAGCGCTGAGAAACCGTAGGATATACAAACTAAAAATAAATCAAGTCGACAATTCTCTACATAAAAAACTTAAAATAGACCTTAATCTTATTTATCCCAACAACTTTACGATTACCTACATTACATAAATACGATATACTCTCAATAACCGCGAGATGCACGCGCTGGCGATAAAACATTATCGCTCCGCAAAAAACGCATACGGGCTGGAAAAAAAATTTACAAATTTATACATTTGCGATAAGAGAATAAGAGAATAAACATTCCAGGGAAATTAGGTATCACAGTGCGATATAACCGAGAAAGGCGCGCGCTGCCCGGCTAAATTACACTGTTCTTTTTCGCTCGATTGCGGTAATAAGAAATTTGACGGTTTATGCAATAGTAGAGAGGCAAATAATAAGGAGATTGAGCCGCGTTTCTCTTGATGCTTGCAACATTCTTTCGGAGGCAGTATTTTCGCGGAGCACGACGGAACTAAATCGTAAATCGAAGGAATTCGCGCAGCTGTTGGGAAGAAATATTACTTTATTTCTGTATTTTATTATATTGGTGTAGAAATTTATGTTTATTAAAGTGCATTATAGAGTAGTTTTTCATCCGGAAGTAGTGTATGAATAATTAAATTATCTATAAAATTTAATAATAATTTTTTATAAAAAATAAAAATAAATAAAAAGCTAGTTTAATTTTATTGAAAATTAAAGCAAAGTTAATCGCTACAGTTTCTTATACAGACCAAGATCGATATACCTGTTAATCTGGAAATACTTTCAGTTTCAACGAATCCAGGTACGGACGGTTAAAACTTAAATATTAGTGTGGTATGAAACCTGATTTTAGTACCCGAGGAACGAACGGTAATTAAATATTCATGAGATGGCGTTATTATAACTTTTAGTGCGAAAATTAATGTGCATCTCGGCTATAACTCGTTAACAAAGTTGCTCAATATTAGGAAGAAAATAGTTGAACTAATCTAATAACGTTTATATTAAAAAAAAAGATGCTAAATAACTAATTGGTATTTTTTTATATTCTTGATGAAAGGTAAAGTAAATTATTAAAAGTAAATAAAGTTAAAAGGTAAAGTAATTCTACAGTTGGCTACTATAGAAAACCAGCTGATATGGAATTTCAGTTCAAAATCAGGTAACGCTTTAATTGGAAAGAAAACTTGATTAGTTCCAACAAAACAGAAAAAACTTATTTATTTACAACCGCAATAAAAACTGCTTTATAATTTATAAAGGTTATTCTTATAAATACGTATATGTTCACTACTTTGTTATATTTTTTATCATCACGGTGTCTGTGGTTTTCTGATACAGTTGGTTAATTCCATTGAATTCCACGAAATTGATCGAAAGATTTAACGTGACGTTCTTTTAGGGGTTCGAGGTACTTCTTTCATATACCTATTTATAAATTTACAGGAAAGTTGGTATTTAGTGAAAATATCGCACTGAACTTAACTTTACCTTTTATGAAAAGTCCAATTTTGGGCAAAACATTCCAATCTTTTATGTGGTCTTATTCCAAAAAGTGTAATCAAAGTTGTTATAATTATATTCGAATAATTCAGTGACGCGATAAATTAGCTAAGTTTGAGATTTCAACTCTTTTTTTCCAATTTCGGATACACATTCAAAGATTAAAACCTCATTTTCTCGAAAACATGATAAGTGGACTTAACAAATGATGTAAGGAAGCCACAGATAAAGTTATTGTAATACATATCTGCATACATTCACTAAAAATAGGTGATACTAACAGTATCGTGAACCCGTACAATTATTATGAAATTTGTATAAAGTGCTTATAACTAATCTACTAAATGTGCACTAAGAAACTAACATATTCGCATTGTCTTTAGTTTCAGTTTTCAGAAATTATGAATCTTTTCATTTCGTTGACAGGAAAAAAATAAAAACGACTTTATAAAACAAAAAAAAATCTTACCGTTGCAAAAGTTAAAAAACAATCACTTCCAAAACATTCCTTCGGTTACCAAAACTTGCAAACATTCACCAAATCACAAAAAAAGTTCATCGCACCTCAAACGCACCCAAACTCACCCATCCATCAAAAACCAAAACCGCCTCGAATTCCCAGAATCACATCCTCACTCGCATCCGTCCCTGAAAAAACACTCCAGCTCGCGCCCCAGCCACACGCGCCACTGCACTATCCCTCCAATCACCACTCACGCTCATGACGCAAAGCCAACATGGCCGCCGTCAGTCGCGAATCGCGCCACTCTAAGCCTCTATCCTACCGCTCGTTTTCCAGTCGACGCGACGCAGTCGGTACGTTCACGTGTATATACAACTCCGCGCCTGGCTTCCGTCCCTCGCGGATGGAATTGACTTTCTCGCCGCGAAGCCAGTGAGAGAAGTGCGCACAGTCGGTTAACCGTAAGTCAGAAAGCGAGAGTCATGGGAAGCCTGCAGGAGCTGATCAAGGAACAAGGCGACCTGGTGCGCAAGCTGAAGAGCGCCAAAGCTGATCCGGCACAGGTAGGTGGACCGTATGGGAGAGGGAGTTGGTTTTAGGTTACTCAACGAGGGAGCACGTGGAGAAACTGGTTGGTTTTTTATCAAGAGGGAAAGACACGCGTGCGATTTGACGCGCGCGCGCGCGGCTGCTTTCACCTTTGCGATTTATTGAGTTTAGTTGGAGAGGTCTTTTTTAAGGTTGAGCGGAGGGAACCGTTATTTTGGAGCTGGGCCTAAAGTGGAGTGTGTCGTTGTGTAACGTTGGTTGACTTTTGGAGTTACGATGGGGAGACGTGGATTTTTTGGGGGTTTTACTTGGGGCGTTTTGTTAATGAAAGTGGAGTTTGGATGAGTAGTGGCAGATTCGGTCTAGGAGGTTTGGGATTATAGCAGCTGTTTATTATTTGGGTGGTGTTTGAGGAGGTGTTTAAAGCCCTGGTTTTTCTTTAGATTGAAAAATATGCTGTGTTTTGCTGTGCACACTCGTTTTTAGTTCATACGTGGTATTTAATATTTTAAAAACCATTTGCTCCACTTTATTACATCACATAGCATCACATACCACTTTTACTAATTTCTGCTTTTACAACTTTAACAATCTATATGACATTCCATTTAAATAAATATTTTAATATTTTCAACTCTATTTACTTTCAAAATAATTTCAATAAGATTTGTCAGATTTGCCATTTATTCTTTTTCAAATTTGTATTCAACTATTATTTACTAATAATTTTTATAAAACTTTAAAAAGCTTTTTAATCATACAATGTTTAATATCTTTACTTTTTATAAAAAGTAATTCAGATAATATGTTTACTCTCAAGTGAATTTGCAATAGCAAGAGCCTATTACTCATTATATAGGACAATGCTGTCTTAGATTTCATCATCTCTTACTATGAAAAAAATACTCGCACAATCTTTGTCAACGGAAAATAGTATGTCATTTCCAATAATAAAAAAAGTTGTATTATATTCTACATTAATTAATGTGGCATTCATTTTTATTATTACATACATTGTTTTTGATCATTTTATAAATTTACTTACTTTGTTCTATTTAAACTGACACATATTTATTTATGTAGTATGTCACTATTTTCATTTAGAAAAATCCAATTATAAATCTAGAAACTCAATCAAATGTCTAATTAATTTATTAAATCAGTCACACAAATATGTGTAAAAACTGAAAATCTTTTCTCCTTCAGGGCTTTAAAGCATCATTAGGAGCTATTGATCAAGCCCTGTCAAACTTCAGCTATGTGAATGGCTGGATCCCATCAAAGAATGATACAGAATTCTTTAATTTATGTAGTACATATGAAAATGGAGGCTATGGCGACTGGCCTCACTTGAAGCGATGGTTCGATCACATAAAAAGCTTCAGTTCAGAGGAAAGATCATCATTCCCTGAATTGAAGCAGCCTAAAAAAGAACTGGCAAGTAAAATTACTACCTGATCTAGTAATGATTTAGATTGCCTAAAAGATACTGTCTTGGTGTCATAATTTAAGTATCTATGGCACATGGCACATCTTTGGCTTACATTAAAAGTCAAACCATGTACTGTGGATCTACAAAATTGCACAGAAAAGTTAATGAGAATTCGTAACAACAAATGCTTAATTTCGTTCTGCGCATGACTTAACTTTTAAAGTAAACCAATCATATGCCATGAACCATGTGTGTACACTCAATGGCATCTAGATAGTGCCTAACAATTAAAGGGTGAGGCAGTAGTTGCGCACGCTTGCAGTGCTGCCACAGATATCTAAAACTGGATCGAACTGTAATCTATATATAAATATCTTTTAATTTACTTTAAAATAGATTTTTTTATTTGTTTCTTTTCTTATTTATACAGAAGTTTAGATTTTGAAAAAATTAACATTTAAATAATTAATTACCTACATTTAAAAATATCTATTTTAAAGTAATGAAAAAAACATTTTTTTAACTTAATCATCATTCAAAATTTGAATCATTACTCATACCATGATTTATCTTGATAATCTGTGGCAGTTTTTTGCTAGCTTGCTAACTTGAATTATATCTGATGTTTCGCTTAGTTCGATAACCAACATTGAAGGCGATTTTATCTTTCATTCTGGTTGCGGTTCTCTTCCCTCTTCCATCATGCTACACCTGTTGCGTACCAATGTTGCACATGCTGCCCGTCGTTACTCGAATGTGGTTGCTACTCCTCAGGTACATGGACCAGCATGTCATCGGTTATTATTAGCTAATTTCAAAATTATTATAGTATAATTCAATTAATATCTTTTTTGCAGATTCAAGAAGAAGTCTCTAAACTTCTAGAACTGAAGGCTCAATTAGGAGAGGACAATGTTGGTTCACAAAAACTTTTACTCAAAACCCCAAAAGGCACAAGGGACTACAACCCTGAACAAATGGCCTTGCGGCTTTCTGTTATGGACAAGATTGTGTCCATCTTTGAAAAACACGGTGCTGAAACCATAGATACTCCAATTTTCGAATTGAAAGTAAGAAATTATAATTTTCATTTATTGTTATAATATATATGATACCAATACATTACTAATTTTATTTGTTGTATTTTTAGGATGTGTTAACGGGGAAATATGGTGAAGATTCAAAACTCATATATGATCTGAAAGATCAGGGAGGAGAGATTCTTGCTTTGAGATATGATTTGACTGTTCCTTTTGCTAGATACCTTGCAATGAATAAAATAACTAACATTAAGAGGTACCACATTGCCAAAGTATATCGACGGGATAACCCAGCAATGACAAAAGGACGATACAGAGAATTCTATCAATGTGTGAGTAGAATAGATGATAAAATACATTCAATTAATTCAATTATATTTTGGTTGAACAAATTTTAATATAAATGTATTACAATTTCAGGATTTTGACATAGCTGGACAATACGACCCAATGTTGCCAGACTCTGAATGTCTACGCATTATTTATGAGGCTCTGAAATCTCTAGAATTAGGACCTTTTTGTATAAAAGTAAACCACAGATGTTTACTAGATGGAATATTCGCGACGTGTGGTGTTCCTCAAGAGAAGTTCCGTAGCATATGCTCTGCTGTTGACAAACTTGATAAGACTCCATGGGATGAAGTAAGGAAAGAGATGGTAGAAGAGAAAGGTCTAGATGGAAATATAGCTGACAGAATAGGCACCTATGTATCGAAAAGTGGTGGAAGAAATCTAGTTGAAGAATTAAGAAGTGATGCTGATTTAGTAAAGCAACCTTCTGCTGTGCAAGGACTTGATTCGATGGATCTTCTATTGAAATACTGCGACCTTTATAAAATTACAGACAACATAATTTTCGATCTTAGTTTAGCTAGAGGACTTGATTACTACACGGGCGTTATTTTCGAAGCAGTATTAACTGGTAAGAAATTTTTAATAAAAATATTATATTAGTTAAATAGTTAGTTAAATTTAATTAATTTCTATTTATTATTTTTTTTCTTTTCAAATAGAAATTACTTTTTTATTTTTTACTGAATGCTTCTGAATACGTATTATGTAATTTTAAAATTTTTTAGATATTTTTTTTTCAAATAGAATAAGTAGAATTCGAGCTAAGCATCGATCCATAATACAAAAATTAATAATAATTTTTCAATTCGACAGGCGATAACGTTGGTGTAGGCAGCGTTGCAGGTGGTGGCCGTTACGACAACCTCGTTGGCATGTTCGACCCGAAGAACAAGAATGTTCCCTGCGTGGGCATGTCTCTTGGTATCGAACGCATCTTTAGCGTTCTCGAAAACTCGATCGCCAGTCGAGGTAAAAAGACGCGCACGACCAAAGTCCAAGTTTTTGTGGCAGCAGCGCAAAAGAACCTCCACGAAGAAAGGATGCGCATCTTAACTGAACTTTGGGAAAACAACATTAAAGCTGAGCAGTCGTACAAGAAAAGCCCAAAGCTTCTTGCCCAGCTACAACACTGCGAAGAATATGGAATTCCGATGGCTATCATCATCGGCGAGGGTGAAATAAAGAGGGGTGAGGTGACTCTTAGAAGCGTGAAAACAAGAGAAGAAGCAACCGTTCCGAGGGCGAATCTTGTTGAAGAACTGAGGAAACGGCTGGATACTTTCGACTTGTCCAACGAGCATTAAATATAAGAACTTACTGTTTTTTTGAGGATGTTGTCAGAATTACAAACATAAGACATACAGGCTGTGAAAATTGCGAGATTCGATTTTAATTTTTAAGAATTTCAGAAAATTGATCGACCGATTATTGTTAATATTATTTTATCCAGAGATCAATTTGAAAGTTAATAATTATTAATTTGATTATTTCACGTTTACTCTAAGTAGGCGTGTAAATAAAAATATTTTAAAATTTCTGTATGTCTACATAAAATTTTTTCATTAATCTGTAAAAGTTAAGATTAAAATTTTGATAGAGCATCTATTTGACAACCTCCTTAAACAACTTGACTGATGTGAAATTTTTTTACGAGTAGAAAGTATCAAATACACTGAAGTATTTGAAATAGAACAAATATTTCAAACAGGCTGAAAAAAACATTCTGTAAATATCTTTTTTCGCCTTAGGTCAATTTGAGTAATGCCAAACAATGGGATATTCTCTACTCTGTATAAAAGTTTTACCTAGGTTTCTCGCCGTGCGAGAAGAAAAAGAGACCTTGAGGCACTACGCATTTTTTATCAACTATCTTCCGTACTTGGACTGGTTCACATTTGCAATGTATCCTCGCTCCTATGATCGTAGCTACTGGTTGTATACAATAAGTAACTTTTGAATCTATTGAGAGAAAAATCCAAAGATATTAGCTCACTTTTTAATGCACCAGTAAGCTATAGCAGATTTTTGAAAAAAAAAATCATGTATACTTGCAAGGGAGTATTAGGATTTTTTTCTAATAAGCAAAGTTTTTACTTTATATAATTTAATTTATTGCATCCAATCTTCACAACATGTATATCAAATTCCTACATTTTGTAATTTAGATAATTATAAATACTTTTCAGCTATTAAAACTTCTTTTGTTGTAACAAAGTTTGTTATCATTTGTATAATACTTATTATGTAATTACACATTGATGTTGAACATTTCGTCAGGTATATATAATAATTATTTACAATATTCAAGGCGAATTCTACTTTTCTGGTGACTATTCAAAAACAGACTATTTGCTTAGTAAGATATTATAAAATTAAATTTTTATAAATAACTGTTTCAATTTTTTTTTTTTTTTTCAAAATTTTATTTTTATTCAAGGAAAATGTATTAAATTGTTATTAAAAAAGCAAATTTTTATCAGAAATCATTAAAAAATTCTCAATACCTACATGCTTTATTGAATAGCCACCCTAAACCTTAGATAATAATTACTGAGTCAGAAAAAAAAAGAAATACTAAAACTCGTACCTGCCGAGTACTGCTTAAAGTAACTAAGGCTCGCAGTGCTATCACAGTATCGTTATTCAGTGTACGCTTGGAAGTGTCATCCGTCTACGGTATTTCATTTTCCTCTCGTGACTATAAATGTAAAAGAAATTGCGAGTCATCTCGCGTTTAAGCTCCTAGAAACGTCACGAGAGGAAAAACTTATGGCTACCTACTTGGCGCGGAATCGTGAACCTTACAACTATACATGCTATAACGTATGTCCGCATTATTCTTTTTTAAAGATAAAAAAATGTTTGCCGTTTCACAGCAATTGTCCGACCTACTTGCTAGTAGTTTTAACAGCTCGTCAGTTTTCCTCGCGCTTTCTACAACTCTCTCGGAAAATATACTTACACAGCTTGTCACGAGATAAAATTTCTATAAAAACGCACCTCTTAAAGCATCCGTATATTAAAAATATATCAGAGTAATCAAAACTTTCACTGCTCTATTTTCTTGTCGAGATAATTGTAAACATCGCTCAGACAGTAAGCTCTCGCGCTAAATACCATGCGTTACCAGCTAGATCCCGATCGCGAGATCTAAAAATACTAGAATCTACAGAAATACAAAAGAGAGGGAATACTTCATCGTAAAAAATCATCCGACGTGTTCGTCCGCCTACATCTTCTTATCTACAGAGGAATGTCCAGTTTTGTCGTCATCGCCCTCCGGCACGTCAATCCTCACCTCCGGCGTAGCCTGCATAACTGTTCCAGCTGCAGCCGGCTCCACCTTGACCTCGATCAGCGAGCCGGAAGCTTCTATCCTCGTCTTGTCGTCCGGTGGGTCTTTGATTGCTGAGCTCTTTCTGCTTCTAGGAGCTGAACTCGTCGAGCTTTTTCTGGACTCGGTCCACGGCTCGATCGAGACCATCGACGGCTTTCTACTAGCCGAGGTTGACTCCTTCCTCGGCCTGACCTCGCCGCTCGACTCTCCAGATTCGACTTTTCCACTGCCTGAAGAGGACAGTTCGGACAGCCTTCTGGTCACTTTATCCGACTCCTTGACTATAGCTGCAAGGATGTCATCGTTACTCGACGGCTTGGCCTCAACGGGTTTCTCATCCTTAAAATCGTCACTCGGCGGGAAGTCCCACTTGTCGTCGTCCTCGTAGCTCTTCCTCCTGGCGCCCCAGGTCTTCTGCTCGGCTATGCTGTCGTCCGAGCTTTTTCTGCTGCTGCTCTGCGACGTCACCTCGCTGCTGCTGGTGCTGGTCTTGTGGCTGGGCGCACCCTCCTTGTCGAGCGACTTCGAGGATTGACTCGAGCTCTTGGAGGAGATTGACTCAATGTCGCTGTTGTAACGCCTGAAGGCGAAGGGGTTCGTGTTGCGTCGCATCGTGCCTGATTGATCGTAGTCCGATGAGCGTTGGTATGATTCCGCCTTGGATTTGGAGAGGTCAGGTGAGACGATGGTCACGGTTTTCTGGGCGCTCGAGGCGAGCTTTTGGCCTGTCACTGAGGTGATCGTACGGGCGTTGTCGTGTAGGGCCAGTGGGCTGATACCTGTAATGTATTGAGAGATTGATAATGGATGTGATGAATTATTGGGCGTGATCGCTTGAATTTGGACGAAGATTGAGTCATTATGCGGAGCTAATAATTCTTGATAATTAAATAATGTAATTAAGTACTAATTAGAGTTTATTAAAAGTTTTTTTTTATTTTTACTTAGGACCATATTTTTTATTTTATTAATTTAAAAAAATCATTATTCTCGTGATAGCGAATTTGTAATAATAGTTTAGATAATTAATATTAATTGATTTTGAAAAAATCGGTTTGTATATGAACTAAAGCTATTAAATAAAGGAGCTATAATATATATTTTCCATTTTTACAAACAATTTTGATTTAATAAACTTTCAAAAAACCTTTAATCATTTTAAAGAATATCGTTACGTGAAAAACGTAACCACACCGTATTTTCAAAAGACTAAATAGAATCGAAAAAAATTTCGTTTCTCACCTATACTACGATCCGACTCCTCCGAATGAACATCGCTGAGACTGAACGCCCTGACCCGCCTCTGAATCTGCTTCTGGCTGATCTGCCTCTGCAACATACCAGCCTTCCACCTCGGAATGGCCTTCGCCGGCTGCTGCTGGCTCATCTTCGCTGCTACTGCTGTCTGGCTGCTCGTCGCCGATGAAGAAGCGGGCGCGGGCGGGACGCCGATTTGGGCAGGCCTCAGCGAGAATCGCCGTCCTGTGTAGGTAGGTACGGCTACGGGCGATGAGACACCTGGCGCACCCTCCTGCTGCACCAGTGGCTTCTTGGGATTGTCGAGGACGAAGTGCTCGGTTGAGTAGGGCGGAGGACACGGCCGCTCGTCTTCGCGGCTCTGCGGAAGAAAAGAGATATGATTTTTATTTTCTTTTTGTTTCTTACTTTAATTTTAGTTCCGGATTATCTAAAAAATATTCGTGCACAGTCGTGCACAGCATGCGGACAACTCAAAGTACTTCTAAAACAAACATCAGCTAAATATTACAACTACATAATTCACACAGAATATAATTTAGTGCTCCACTTACCGAGCTATACGAATACTGGGGCGGTGTACCGATCGGCGTGTTGACCGGTCTCAGCGAGAACCTCCTTACCGGCCTGGGCATCCCTTGGGCACCCTGCGTCGCCCTCCTTTGGTACATGGGCGTCGAGCAGCTCGAATTCTCCGCCGTCCTCAGCGAAAATCTCCTACCCCTCTGATAATCCGATGGTCCGCTGATGGTATTTTGCTGACTCTGACTGTGGCCGACCGGCGGCGAGAACAGCGTCAATAAACTGGGCAGTTTAGGCGGCGTCAGAGAGGCAGTGCCCAACTTGCGCTGGGGTGCCTTGCGTCCGGCGGCGCCACTGTACTCGTCGGGTACTGCGCCGACGCGCGAGTGCAGAGCCGTGAGGGCGCGCAGGAAGTCCGCGAGGGACGTCTCCTCGAGGAGGTTGCTGCCGGCTAGTTCGCCGCCTGTGTGAGTGAAGTAGGGCCGCGAGTAGGAGTTGCGACGCTCCGGGGCGCCTATCACCGTGTGGCGACCTGTTTTTTAAGGGGGGAAGACAGTCGATGGTTAGTGGAGTGTTTAAGGGGTGAAGATGATGAAGTGAGTACATCATGGTTTTGGATCGTTAATAATAATTTGAGAAGCCGTTAAAGTCAACAACAATTTTTTTACGTTTGATTTTCAACAAAAAATTCTTAACATTAAATTGTTTTTCGACAACAAATAGATTTGATTTAATAATTGAATAAAAAAATTCAATAACTGCATGCTCTCAACATTGTTTAGAATGAAAACCGTGTAGAAAAAGTAATAAAAAAATGCAAAATATATCTTCAGCTCTTCCACTCATTAAATAAATGTAAAACTAAGCACATATTTTACATTAATATTAACTATTTCACATAATTTTTAATCGTATAAACAATAAACTAATAAATATACTACTATCATATACAAAACACTCTACAAATCTACTACCACAGATTACCGTTTTCCGAAATTTCCATGCCTTAATAAACTGTAAACACTCTATCCACAGTTTTCCGTAAATCACGAAAAAACTTCTTATTCCATCCCTCTCCAAACCCAAAAAAATCTAATTTCAAACTCACCACCAGGCGTCTGTGGCTGGGAAGCGTACTCCCTATCCAACCCCTCCGTGCTCGCCTCCACGTCGTTCACCGACATCGAGTGCTCGACCGGTGGTTTCTTGCCTCCGTTCAACTGCTGCCTAACCCATCTTGGCAGTAGTGCCTTACTCAATCCGCTCTTCGGAAGACCCAGCGATAAGAATCTTGACTTGGTGGCTGCCTCCTTGGCTTCGGGGGGTGCGCTCTTGCGCGCCCTGGCCTTCATTATTTCCTGGATCTTGCTGGTGGCGGCGGGACCCGACCAGGTCCATTCGCTGGCGTCGGGTTGGAGGAAGAGGTCAGGACGGTCGAGGCGGACTTCGCTCGTGGCGCGCGAACGGCAGGGTTTGAGGTCGTCACCGCCTAGCTTCCAGCGTGGTTCAGGATTCTATAAATAAAGAAAAGGTTGTTATAGAATTTTTTAATTGTTAAGCGTGCGATTGTGACTGCAGAATGGAATGTAAAAGATAATGGTAGTTACCTAATGATTTTAATTAAATAAAAACTTTCATTTTGTTGAAATAATTTTTCTCGTAAAAAAAAACAATAATAAAAATACATTAAACAAGGAAGATTTCCAAAAACCTACCGAATTCCAGGGCGAAGTCTCGCTGGCGAGTATCTCCTTCTCACTGAAGCCCTGGACCCCGCCTTTCTCTGCTGTCTTGCCTATCGCCGGCTCCGGACTGCCAACTTCGTCGTCGTCCTGCGTCGCTGGTGGCATATAACCCAGTATATTAACCAGCCGAGCAAGTAGCTCAGCAGGCTGGACCATCGCGTGGCTCGCGAATGTCGCGTGCTTGTCGATACGCTGCAAGTCCGTCTCCGAGACTACACGAGCCACTTGCGTCTCCTGTAATTTTTTTCAAAAGGTAAAACATTAGTGGATTGTTAATTGTAATATAAAGTAGGTTGTATTAGGAGATTGATGAAACTAGGACTGACCATAGGAACGACCTCGCTATTAGCCCGGCGCCGAGGATGCGGCGGCGTAGGCGGCTCCAGGCCTCCGTAAACGAGCTCTCGCAGATCCGGGAAGCTATTGCTGCGAGGCAAGTGGGCCGGCGGTGTGTCGTAGTCGTACTCGTCTACGTATACCCTCTGTAAAAATTTTAAAAAGTGTTAACAAAAATCATCCCACGACATAACAATGAGATACATAAATCATGCAGGCATATACCTTGACTTTCGATAGCTGAAGCTCATTGAATACCCTCCTGAGGTAATTGACGTCCTCGTTGAACTCGTTCCAAATTTTACTCTGCGTGTGCTTGAGCTTGAGAGCCAACTTGTGCTCGAGCCTGGCGATTTTCTTGCTGGTCATTCCCCGGCCTATGAAAGTCATTATCATGACGATGTAACCGAGGCCGAACGAGATCCAGCAGATCAGGAATGTCTTGTAGAGGGCGAACCAGACGCCGCTACCTTTCGTGTTGTCTTGGCCTTTGTGGAGAAAAAAATTCGGTTATTGGGGTTGGTTGTGATTGTTGTTATTGTATATACATCTCAAGTGTGACGCTGTGCGATTATACTTTAATTTTTGGGGTACAAGTGTAAAATAATAAAGTGTTTAAAATTACTATTAACAAACGTGAAAGAAAATATAAATTTTATAAACATCAAAATATACAATCGTTCGAAAAGAACAGATGATTATCTACTAATAAATTACAACAATAACTAACATGAACACTTCAAATAGTAAGTAAAGACAATGCAAACTTTAAAACGTTCAACATCGTCCAACTACCAAAATTAAACCAGCCGTTCTACATCTAGAGAGATTCATTGCCTCGCTTAAAGCTCGCAAGCACTGAATCATCCACTAGAACTTAATCCAACATCTCACATAACCGCACGAGCCAGCCATAACATCAAACATAATTAATTCCACATTACAACATCAGCAGTCTGCACACCTAAAATAACAAAAGATTCCGTCTTCACTCAACATCGAACCTATACACACACTACGCATGCAACAAAACGAAAGCCGCCGTATATACAACCGCGCAAAAAAAAAAAAAAAAAAAATACGCGGCTCGCACAAAGAAAGAAGAACCCAATTTGGTCGAAGCAGCTCGTGCGCGTTTAGTGCATTAAGTTCTCACTTACACATCTCGCGCACACATGTGCCGGAGCGCTAAACGACTGCAAGTCATGCGAGAGCTGCGCGCGCGAAGTGAATGATCTTCGACCTTACTTACTTTAGACAATCTGCCGCCTCTCCTGAGCCTGCGAGCCTGAACGAACAGATCGGATTCATTATTAATTGGCGTGACACCCTTGAATCTAGAGTCCGCGTTAAAGTTGGTATATCGCGCCGTCTCTGTGTGCGTGCGCTAGATATTGACAAATGAGCGCGTTATGTGGGAAATTTACTCGCGTTTGCAAAATTTTCATTTGTATCTATTGCGGGAACATCTGGGTGGTATTCCCCCTGTGACGAGTGGGTTTCGCAAGCGAGGATGATTTTTTTTTAATTGATGGTTGATTCGAATTTTTTTCTATTGGGTGCGGTGAATTGTTTACTGTTTTAGAACATTATTTGTTGATTGTGCTTGTTAAGGTATTTACAGAATTTTCTGTATGACATAACAATGCGGTATTTAAAAACGTATTTTTTTGTCATTGTTAAAAACCTGGTGAAGTATTTACTTTAAACTATTCACACGATACACAGAAGGTTAAACTAATTCATTCTATTATTTTTCTTTTTAAATTATATTTTGTTTTTTAATATATTTCAACCAGGAAACGCACGCCTCATTTTGTTATGCGATAATAGTATGTCAATAATTTACAGGCCGCCGACGTTCACTTAACAGCGGCAGCATCAGCTGCACAAAAATAAATAATTTTTATAGCTGAATTATGCAAAATCGAATCGTGAAATATTGAAAAATCACGCGATAATTTTAGACCAGAAAATCACGTGCGGACGTTTCCTCGTACTAAAAACGTCTCTGAAACGTCACGAGGAAGGTAAGTGAAAATAAACCGCAAACAAGAGACGGCTAATGGCAAATCAAAGAACGCGCGAGCGCGAAATTCACGTGACTTATTTAAGGATAAGGAGTATTTATAAATCTTGCTTCAATTTATTTTTTGTACTTAAAATGCTTACGCAGGCGACAATGCTAATTATCGCCGCCAGTTGTTCCAGGTGCATTTTATAAATGCGTCAATATTTTTATTGCATGCAATTTGTTTGTTTTTCACGTTTAACTCAGTCTAAATAAAGAAGTTGATTTTGACCCTCTATATGGTATATTATCAAGGCTGATTTAACAATCAGAGTGTAAGTCTTGTTAACTAATAATATTATTATATAATGGAATGTGATAGATTAAAGGGAGAATATTTTTATAACACCTATGATCTATAGATAAAGCAATAAAATGTAATAATTACTACTTATCTTAGTAATACGACTCGCGATAATATTCCCTTTAATTTTCCTTCAATCTAAAACTAGACAAAAATCAATCTATTTCAGTAATTCTATCCAACTCACTCGCCCAACCACACATTGATCATTACCAACCACCAAACCAACCAATTTCCTCTAATTTCCATCTCTTCAAACTCTCACCACCCACACTCCACCCAAATCAACTCACCTGCCACGTAATCTCCAAAGCCAATAGTAGTTAGTGTCACAAAGGCGTAATAAACCGCCTCGTCGTACGCCCAGCCCTCGTAATGCGAAAACAGAAACGCCGGGAAGAATATGAACATGACGAAACCCGGTATCAGGTACATGAATATCTGCATCGCGAGTCCAGCTCTCCTTTTCTCCAGCGAGCCCAGTGACTTTTTCGAGTACTCGTTCTGGTTCTGCTTGTAGGACTTGTACTTCTTCACCGCGGTGACGAAAACCTGGCCGAAGAACTCGCCAAGCTGGGCTAGTAGGATACCGTTCATGGGGATGCCCACCACAGCGTAGAAGATCATCAGGACTCGGCCCAGCATGTTGGTTGGTGCCAGGTTGCCGTAGCCTGAGGGTTAGATGAGATGATGTTTTAGTCATTTTTGAGGGAAATGTTGGGTTTGAAAGTATTTTCGAGAAGTTTTTCAAGTATTTTCCTGTTATTCGAAATTTTCCTTTCACGGAATCTCAGGTGCGTTTATCCGCTGTTTATTGAAAAACCATGATTTACTATATCAAAGTTAAGATAAAATAATAAATCTTTAAAAAATATGATGGGTTGTAACAATTACTATCTAATCTGTCATTTTTACAACGCTAGATTTGTCATATAAAAAAAGTGCATAGATGAACAACCCGCGATATGACATATCTCAATGTTTAGCTTTCAATAAAGTTAATAAGTACTTATATTTTGCACGCAATAACAAAAAAATTGCAGCCTACAAAAAAGCTTCTTCTTACAATCGATCGATTCAATTACATCAAAAGTAATAGATTAGAGGTGTATACCACACCGGGAAAAAGATTATTTTGTCAAAACATTGAAAATTAATTTAAGATACGTCCATATGGCGATCGTATCGGCACCGATGTACTCATCCCTCCACTTGATCAAAATTTTTCCGGTTTAATAGTATTATAGCGCGACGATCTAATTTAATGTCTACCTATAAGCGATTCGGCATGATAAGATATCTTATTTTTATACATTAGCAATACAATGAAAATAGCAAATGCAAAATTGGGGACACGAAGATTAGACGAAATTCGTCGATAATCAAACGTATCCGCAATTTTTCAGTATTTTACAGAATCACGAATATATTCATCACGCATTCATAATCAAAATTAACCAGATTAAACTCGTTAACTCACCTATCGTGCTGACGACCGTGTAGGCAAAGTAGAAGCTGTTGTAAAAGTCCCATTTCAAAGGATCAACTTCTCCTTCCGAATAATTATGAACCGATTTTCCACAATACTTGGTCAGCTTGTTCAAAATCTCGTGCTGGTCGTGGCCTCCGCCAGGCACGTAGTGTTCGTTCAAGAGAGCTGAAACAGATCATCAAAATCATAAGACCAACAATCTTCACCCAACATCCAAACAACGATCCCTAAACCTAAGCTAAATCGCACGATTAATTACCGTCGCTATCGAAAAAAGCCGATTCCGCGCGCAGCCGCGCATTCAAATCGAGGGAAAAAGACCTCGACCGATCGGCATGATTCTCGCCTCTTTGCGAAATTCTTGCTTAATGCGGCATTTAATCGACGGTCACGCTCCTAGACATTGTGCCGATCGGAGGTCGCCGTTAGGATGAATTCGTAAAGAGGCTAGGTTTTCTAGATTTCGGGGGACTGATACACGCGCAGAGGAGTTTTGTGGACGAGTGGTTAGTTGTTGGCTAGCGGTTTTCCATTAGGAGTGATTATTTTTATTGGTGACGATAAGATGGTTGATATGGTATCTTTGAGAGGCTTTTGTACTTCCCATAAGAATGGCCGGGAGTGGATTTGTTGCATTTCGATCGCGATCGGCTTTTGTTATTGTCATTTGGTTTTATTTGTGATTTATAAGGATGATTCATTTTATAAGGATGTATTATGTTGTAATCAGCTGGTTTGTTAGGTGTTTTTTTATTAATTAATTCTTTGGATATTATTCTCATCATTTATTACGATTTCTGTTATATTTTATACAACGTACTTATCAAACAATTTTTCGATCGAATACTCATTTAACTATTTCCAAAACGGCTAAAAAATATTTCATTCTCATTGAAAATAATCACCAAAAACCACCCATTCCGATAATGCAGAAAAAACAATACATACATAGCTGTTAACAGCTTATCGTAAAATATTACTTTAAGCATCGCTTCTCAGAATTCTTTTGTGGACTCATCAAAGAATCGTAATCGATCACGAGCCCATAACGAATCTCCCTATTATCGTCTCTCAAAAAGCTCGCTGTCTGAGCAAACTTTAAAGCCACACCGATAGGCTAATTTTCCGCGTGTCGAACGAAAATTTTCTTTCGTCGAAAGAACCGCCTACTCGCGAAACATTCCATCTGATCAATCAGACGGTCGAAAAAAAAGCGCGAGCGACGCCTTTGGAAGAGACGAAAAAATCGACTACCGCGGAATGCCGAACTACGGGCGCGATAACATTTATCTACAGACCGAGCGACAAGCGATGATGTCACTAAAATGAATGTAATCGTTGTCGTCGCTGAAAGCCGATCGCTTTCTGCATTTTTCGATCGAGCCAAATTTAAGTATGATGTGGACGATTGCTGTTGTGTATAGGTTGAGCGGGATTTATGATTTAGTTTTAATTGTTTGGTTAATAATTTTTTTTTCGGAAGAATTTAGAGTCATGATTTATGAATTTACTACATTGTACAGGATTTAGTATTGTAAAAAATGAAATACAAAATTTTATAATATCTTAGCCTTTGATTAAGCCATTTTCTTGAAATAATTATTTTAAAAACGTGTAACTTTTGCCGTTGGCCATTTCATGACGCTTTCAAAAGTTGAACTTGAATAGTTAGTAACAGCGTTGTTAATATTTTGATGAACGATCTAATTCTCGAGCCAAATGCTTACGTATACGTAGAACTAAGCGAGAAGTCAAATATACGCGAGAAGTATTATCATGATAGGTTTTTTTAGTAAGGGTTAAAAAATCTTATTTCATTTTTTTAATTATACTTCATATAGTAACAATAATAATAACTAACAAATAATTTTGAGAAAATCACGTTTGTAAAAAATTAAGACGCTTTTGATTGTTAGAAGTTAAAATCTAATCCAAATCGGAATAAAAAAAGTTCATTTGTTTTTTATTCACTTATCAATTTTGCGAATGCTAGTTTAATAATTACAAAAATCAATGTCAAAACAATCTACAAATACCCATATACCACCGCGCGACGCTCCCTCATTATTCGAGAACCGTGTATACACTCTAGCATAGACGAAAACCCGGGAGAGAAAAAGGGCGAGAGCCCAGAAAGAAAGTAGGCGGATACATTTTCGGAAAAACGGCCTGCATACGTCAGCTAAGGGGAAGGGAGAGCTGCACCCCCGCAGTTTGGGATATTGGCTTGTGCTGAGCGTCAGTCCTTGGCAGGCCAAGCCGAGTAAACCATCGCAAGGGGCAAACCGTATATACACTGCTGGATCGAACCACGTGGAAAATCTCAAACGTATATTCTGTGTGTACGTAAATCTGCTCTCTAAATTTTAAATAGTGCAAAATGCTCCACTTAGTAGAATTCCCACTAAGAAATAGTAAAAAATTCACTACTTTATCATGAATATTCACTAATTAAATCGTGAATTTTCACTATTTCTTAGTGGGAATTCCACTAAATAGTACTAAGT